>JAFMSR010000003.1:28335546-28438046 GCA_022818135.1 Saxidomus purpurata | reverse complement strand
AAAACAATTTACAGTGCAAATTCTATGAAAAAGTATTTTTAATGACGAAAAGCAGGATTTTGTCAATTCAGTGTTTCTGTAGCATAGAGAAGAAGTGACATCGGCTGTTCTTGAGACGGGGAGGGGGCGATATTGATTTGTTCATGTTGGTGGGTTAGTTGGTTTGTCGGTATAGCAAACCTTGTCTTATCAATTAAATTGATATCGACAAAAAGATTACCTCTCGATTTTAGGTCAGTATGTCATGTTACCTTCAAAACTACTAAATAGCTAATTGTCAGGGTTTACACATGATTTACAAATGAATATCTTGTATTTACTTACATCCCTGTCTTTTCAGGAACAAGTGCCAATGCAAATAACTTCCAGAACTACCTTTTGGAAGGTATTACCAGGTGGAACGAAGATAGAGCCCGAGACGCAGTGTCTGCCTCTCTGTGCTACGATGCTTCATTTAGAATGTATTGAACGTCGTCAGTCAAGAAATTTTGGGTACAAGAATAAATGGCTGTTGGGCCCGGCAATATCGGTGGCTATGAGAGGGTAATTGCTCTTGCAGACTACTTATATCTGTTGTTGGCAAAAGAAACAAAAGTCATTACTCAGTCAGAAGCTGAAGAAATCACCCGCCTTTGAGATAGGCTTAGCCCTCCAGTTTTTCAGAAAGGTTCAGGGATGATTTGATCAAAGGCAGATTCAAACAGCCTAAAACAAAACTAATAGAGGTTTTTATTGGATCACAAAGTACTAGACTGTATGTACTGTAAAATAAAGTGTGTCCAATTTTATGTAACTTCATGAAATTCTCTCATGCAAGCTGGAGCTGGATAATAACTTGAGCTGCACAACTCTGCCATCTTGCATATTTTATGCAAATATATAAAACTCTATCAATTGCACTATCAGCTCAGGCTTTAAAAGGAATCGCTTATGAACAAGCTAACTGTAATATGGTCATTAAAGTAATAACACCAGCTATGTGCCGAGGGAAGTTACAAAAGGTCGCCTCAGATTATTTCTAGAACAGCCTGTGACCCCCGCACCAAGTCGTTTGTCAGTGAAACTGCCAACATAACAATCACAAATTAATGTGTTTACCGCCACTCCTTTAGTCTAGCAGGATACAGATGTGGCATCATCTGCTGTGCATCCACCAGATTGTGATGAAGAGGACCATGATGAAGAGGAACGTGTGCCGTTTTCCGCTGTACACTACAGGAAGAGGAAGCTAGAGATGGAGCAGGCTGGTCAGGTAAACGCCAGTATGTACGGAAAACAGAGGGGAAAATATGCATGTGTGGCGGAGACCTAAAAGGGGAAGGTCACAGGCAGTTTTATGGCAACTTCTTCTGACCTCAGATAAGTCGGTGTCCCTATGATGTAAGAATGGAAATCCGCCTTAGTCGTAAAAGGCTATGGTAAAAAGAAGAAAAATGAGTAAAACTAAGATTTATTTCATTACAGTGTGAAAATGTTGAATTTCGAAGAAAACGGGAAAGGGACCAGACTTTCTAAAATATTTTTAATATGGCGGTGAAAAGTAACAGTTATATGTGGGTACTGAAAGTAATTTATCGGAAGTGAGAGATTCAAACAATTTTGAAAGTGAAAGACATACAAAGGCGGATTTGAAATGAAAAATTGTTGTGATCTGCTAATATGGACATGTTATAGTGACAGTACACAATTAAAGGACAATGAACAAAAAAAAACCAACTCGGAATGCTGCCTAGCTTTATTCATGAATAAAATGTGTTTTTGTTACATACTTCTAAATTGTTTACTTTACAATGTTACACATTTTAAACACAGCATTTTAAGTATAAGATTTAAAAAGTGCAATTGTAGTCCAAAATAAAGCTAGAAGGTTCCAAACCCTTTAAGGCAGTCTGCAATATGTATTATATATCAGATGTTACATTGGTAGTGGTAAATTATTGAAACTAAGACTTTAGCTGCCTTTGGTAGCACTACACATTATATTACTTTTGGCAGTTTGTTCTTTGTCATCTTTTGTCTGCTTCTTCTGTAATATCCTTAATTTTAATTACAATGAAAGTGATTTGGAAACTGCCTTTTAAAAGCAGAGGGAGAGTTAATTAATTTTTTTGAGACAACACTTTTTAAAGTACCAGTATGGGGAACTTGGCGTTAAGGTGGAAGCCTAGCAACATGTGTTCCAACACAACATAATACTCTTCTTTTTCAGATTTTACCTTGATTACAACAACAATATGCAGAACTTGTTTTCAGTCTCTGACATCACAGATAGGGGACATATATTTTCCTGAAAACTGTCCTTTGTTTCAGATGTTTAGAAAATAGGGCTTAGATATTTTAATCTAAAAATTTAAAACTTCCAAAAGAAAATATATCTATATACAACCAGTAATGTCTTAAACAAACACAGTTCAACAGGTTCTGGTATGCTAAATCTTCAAAAGGGATTGAATCTGTGTAGTGTAAGGTATCACAGGAATTCAGGAATTCAGGAAAGGAAATCAAGGTTCAAGTCCTGTCGGAGATTCCCACTGAAGGACGAAGTAGCAAAGCAAGACTTTTATTTGCTTGATATGAAATATGTATTTTTACAGGCATTGAAAATAATAACTTTACTTTACTTAGTGTAGGTTAGTGTTCATTTTGATGCATTTACTACAATTAATTGGGCAGGCAAAAAACCCAACATTTTTGCTACAACTTTAATATAGGAATTTCTTTACTTTTTGAGTTGTCTGTGTCGATTTAAGTTTAATATCAAGACCATATCTTAATAACTATACAATGTATTGGATGGAAACTTCACAAAAGGGCTTCCCAGGCATCAAAGCTACTAAAAGACATAAGTTTGATCAATATGGATGGAATTTATTGACAGTTATGGCCATAATCGAAAGTTGTTGCTGCACAATGAATGGGTGGGTATCGATCTTTATGTTGATTGCTTGTGCTAAATTTAGGCATTTTTCGATGTATGTTGTTATCTAAAAGTCTATTATTTACTATATTACGTTAAAGAAGGGAATTTAAAGGTAAACAAGTTTTACTCACTACATGTAAACTTTGATATTGAAATATACTGTGCTAATAAACGGGTTGTCTTTTGACAATTCCAAAGAGAGAAAAAAAAGATTTAAACAAGTTTTCATGATGTTTCTGTGTTCAATAAAGCTTGCTGTTTTAAAAGAAAGAGTAACTGAAACATTCTGTTGGTAACGTGTAAATCAAAGCTTTGAATGATCTTACTGTTAAGTGCAAGTTGAGTTTACCTACGTGAAGATTTTCCTTCATGATAAAAGGAGCTGCATTATGAAGTTTGTTTGTGCTTACTTTCAGCCTCTGTTTGGGGCACTTTGAATGGTTTGCGTACCCACATGAACTCGCGGTGTACACTTAAGGTTATTGAATTTTTGTCAAACATCAAGATACATAATATGAAGCCTCTGAGGTTATAGTGTTGTGGAGTCAAGTGGATCTTGTAACGCTACCGATATTTATCTTTGACACAACATTTACCAGCTCACAGTATATTAGCTGTATATACAGTATTAGTATAACAATTATATCAAGCAATCAAATTGGCATGTATACATTGTATACATACCGGTTGTTGCGTTGTTTTTTAAAACAATGTGTGTAAAATAAACAAACTGAGTGGTGACTACGGAATGAAACTAGATAACGATAGATGAGTGTATACTAAAGACGGAAAATCAGTGGGTAGACATCGGATTAGTAGTTTATAGTGGTAAGTTAAAAAAAACCACATTTGAATTAAGTGTTAATAAACAATGAGAAACCTTTATATATTTCGATAATCGTAATTTCATTACTATAATAGTGAGTAATCTGTGTTTTCATATATCGTATATAAACACAATGTTTTCGATGTGACGTAGAATTTTGGCTCATGCCTTGAAACAATTTACGATGCTTTTAGCTCTGAAATGACTTATGTGTCATATCCAGTTCTTTATAGGTATTTCATTCAAAGTAAAAAGTTGGACTAAAAAGAAGACAGGCTTAAATAATAAACATATTAAAAATAACACTCATTGAATGAAATGTATCTATTACTAAATTATATTGGACAACAATTTAATTCATTTCACCACCTGTGACTCTGAACAGCGGCATATTTCTTGTTTCTTGAAACAAACACAGTATTTTATCGTTTGTGGTATTGTTCTAAAAGTTACATTTAATTATTGATTTTTCTTTCACGCTTGCTTTATGTTTAATTCTTTTGGCATATCTGATAATACCAGAACATCTTTAACAATGACGTCCGTTGTTGCTGCATATTTGCAACTGGTATTCCTTACTCCGTGCCTTACCATGTTCCTTTTCAAAAACGTTTCCCACTCATGGGAAGACAGAGTAAATGATCTTGTTGAAAGACTAACATTGGATGAAATAAAGAATCAATTAGCAAGAGGTGGTTCGGGACCTCAAGGTGGGCCAGCACGTGCGATACCAAGACTAGGTATTGGACCTTATCAGTGGAACGAGGAATGTCTTAGAGGAGTTGCCTTTATGCCAAATGCAACAGCGTTTCCACAGCCCATCGGTCTTGCAGCTGCATTTAGGTATGTAAAAGATACTGAAGACACATAATTAAAAGGATATTGTACGGTGTAAATTCTGCAATAAGCCAATCAAATGTTTGACACGCCGCAGACCGGTAAAAGAACTTTATGACGTCAAATATGACGTGCGACAGGTAATGTGATGCATGACGTAACATTAGTGTCTACTTAGAAAATCACCCGTTGAATTCATTCGCCTTCTAGTATTATTTAGCAATGTTATAGTTGAACTTAAATCCTTTTATAATAAGTGCTAGTGTGGTGTAAAAACAATTCTTGTTGTTGTGATGCCCATTGATAAACCACTCGTACATACGGCCTTGATGGCCTACTGCCAACAAGAAATCCAAATAGATCTAGTTATAAAATAGACGATGACGAATATTATTTCTTAATACATATTTCTTATAGTGACTTTATATTCGTGAAGACTGGCCACTGACTCTTTGTTCAGTGTATAATTATTTGCTATTACAACTGTATTGAAATTATTTGCTAGACATTTAAGAGAAAATGCGTCATTATAGCTCTAACATCAAGAAGATCTATGTTTGCTTTGATAAAAACTGTCGTTTGTTTCAAAACATTATCGACTAAAAAACATAGTTCCATGCTGAAAATGTAATCAAATGTACTTACCTTAATGTTGAAGAAACAATAAAATATCTATTCAGTATGATTAAAAATTGTAATTCTTTTTTCGAGATGTGCTAGATCTACATACATTATTTTGTTTATTAGACGGAAATTATTATCATTTCTTTGCACAACAATGATTGAAAATGTCAATTCAATCGACTTACAGTCCTAAATTAATACACGAAATAGCAGAAGCTATTGGGAAGGAAGTCAGAGCCAAACACAATGACTTTGTAAGGAAGAAAGAATTTGGAGATCACAAAGGTCTAAGCTGCTTCAGTCCTGTAATTAATATAATGAGACATCCTCTCTGGGGAAGAAATCAGGTAAATAATGGAACAAAATACCTTGAAAAAACAGTCAGCTGTCAATACAGTTACAAACTCTACTTTTTGTAACGTAAGTAATTATTTGAATTAATGTTTGGCAAAGCAGAACGAATAAACTGTCAGCAATTCTGCCAAATTGAATGTAAAAATGATAAAAAATAAATAAATGAAATGTGTAACAAAAATGCACAAATCTTAGGATGTATTTTCTTTTAAGAACTTGTTCAACCAAACGGGTACCAGAAAATTACAGCACTCCTACTCATGCTTTTATTCGTTGTTTAACCATTTCTGGATGTAAAATGAATTTACAATTTATTTTCAAGACAGCATGAAAATGTTTCTAATAAAATATATACATGGCTTTCCGCTCACCAATACAGAGTAATTTACACAATTATTCAAATTTAAAACCAGGAAACATATGGAGAAGATCCTTACTTAAGCGGTGTGTATGCTGAACATTATGTTCATGGGCTTCAAGGAAATCATGAGAGGTATTTACGGGCAAGCGCTGGCTGCAAGCATTTCGCCGTTCATGGTGGGCCAGACAACATACCGGTATCAAGGTTCAATTTTGATGCCAGGGTAATCATTTTCTAGCCTTTCATATAAGCGACCAATGCGAATTTCCACTATTAACAGGTAGTCGATTTACATAAAATATATTCTGTGTGTACATTCTAGACATCCGAACTTCACCAGCATTTAAAGGGTACTGCCATAACTAGATTATAACTTTACAAGTCCTTTTTTACAAATGAAAACATACGTTTACAGTTTGAACACTCTATTTGAACAGGTTTCAGACAGAGACATGAGACTTACATACCTTCCAGCCTTCCGTGCATGTGTAAAGGCAGGAACATACAGCTTAATGTGTAGTTTTAACAGGTTATTATTTGCTAAATACGTGTATTAACAATTATTGGTTCATGTTATGTTAATTGATTTAAAATATTTACAATTCGGCTTGTTTGTCTAATGATCAGAACGGGCTATATTGAATAATACAGATGTACCGAATACTTTTCAGAGTATAAGTTTACTGTATGGATGTCAATCCAATTGAAGGGTGAATATTACACAAGTATCGACCAATGTTGAGGTCAATATATAATTTTGCTGACCTATCGTATACCTAATAGAAAGTAGTAAAAATATGCGAAAATACAACAAAAATTACGTCTTAAAATCCGCGCAGGTCTACACATTATTTTTAAGGTCATTTATGATAGGTATCAATATAATATACACGTTTTCTTGTATGTTTTGAGAGACTGTTTATTAGTATTCTACCATTTCTAGCTGCAAACTAATTCACGATTAACAGCAAAGTTTTAACTGCTTACAGGTAGACTTCAACTGAATTTAGTAGACAACTTCCGTTATAGTATAGCTCGGAAGTTTGAATTATATGCCAAACCAATTTTAGGTTAAATGGAATCCCGGCATGTGCGAATCATGATTTACTCACGAAGCTACTCCGAGATGAATGGGGTTTCACAGGTTATGTTGTAAGTGACGAGGGCGCGCTGGATAACATGATAAACAGACAAGGTTACTTCAATACGACACTAGAGACCACAGTGGCCGGCATAAAAGCTGGATGCAACCTTGAACTTTCATGGGAAGGAGCTATAGTCTATGATTCTATAGGTATTGTGTATTTAAATATTCCAGTTACTGTATCATCAACGAGGTTAAAAATTGGACACAATCACCTAACAAATAGACAAATAACAGCATGTGTTTTAAATTATGATAGTATGCCACCGATTATTTCAATTGGTGCAAAAATGCATTAATACGTGTTGTGTATAATGCTGAACATTCTGAAATGCGTTGCATGTGCATTGTTGATATTACAACTGCAGTGTGCTCTTAGTGTGTTGCCTGTTCTCATTGTAAGAAGATTCATTCTTCTACGTGTGAGTGGATGCTGGTGAGTCGAGGTGATGAACTATTTTCTTATTTCTGTTGTTGACAGGCATTACAGTAGAACAGTTTGTATATAACTTGTTTTAAAAAGAACCTAGCTACATATTTGATATATCAGCTTCAACTATCAAACCTCAAACCACTTTCTTTAAGTTGTCATTAGTTACTACGTATCTCGCTTAAAGCCATGTATAGTTTAGAACCTTGTTTTGCGGCAGCCTGCTTTAACCGTTGTGAAAAAGCTGTCACAACTGGTGCCGGAAAATGCAGGGTTTATTGTGTATATATAACTTTACAGCGGAAGCAGTGAAATCCGGGCAAATCACAGAGATTCTGATTAGAGAGCGAGCGAAGCCTCTTTTCTACACACGCATGCGCCTTGGGGAGTTCGACCCAACGGACATGAATCCATATCTACAATATAATATGTCACTGGTACAGAGTGAAGCGCATAGCAAACTCGCTGTTAACGCTTCCATGCAGAGTTTGGTACTGCTGAAAAATGAAAATGGTGTATTACCTATTACAACCCGTTTGGAGAGGATAGCAGTAAGTGTCAATAGACACCTGTATTATTTCAATTTGTCGTTTGTATGAAAAATTCATTGCTAACAACAAACTTTATTTTTTAAGGTTTTCCATGAACTGGGTACGGTCAAGCAATTAATAGCATTCATTCCGATGTGATTTTATATAGGCACACCCTAAAACTGACTGCAATTTTAAATAACGTAAAAACTACTGTTACAAGTGATACATTAATTCAAAGAATTGTTACCAAACCTCAACGATTTAGCTAATCAGTCCAGTAATAACAGGTAAACTTAGCGTAAAAATACTTATTGTAGCAACGCATTATCTTCAGGTATAGCCGTTTTATATTTTTATGGGTTGATAGCGACCCTATATTGACATTTTGAGCACAACAGAGACATCTATTTCGTTCTATATTTTCTTGAAAATGCTTCGTATATTTGGCCCAGTTTGAACAATTTGATTTAATAATCTGCTAGTTGTAGGGTATGCCGTATAACTTTTGTAATTTTGTTATTTAAAATATAAGAAAATAATACAACATTACCTTCAGTTAAAAAAGGTTATTGTCAAGTATAATAAAGGAATGTTAACGTCTGCATCAGGCCATTCTTATTTCGAAACCGCATATATACCAGATAATTGGACCAATGGCAGATAACTTAGAGCAACTGTACGGGGATTACTCACCTGAAATAGACGCAGAGTATGCCAAGACGCCTTTGGAAAGTCTACGGCATATGGCCGATGCCATCAATTACACTACAGGATGCTTAGATAACAAGTGTACAGTTTATGATGCCGACTCTGTTAAACATGCTGTCACTGAGGTACAGCTAGTAATAATTTGTGTTGGCACAGGTAACTTTTATTCATAGTATTATATACATATTTAAGTAGCAGTAATGTCTCTTCTTATTTTCTTTTATACAGAACTTATAAACGGCGTTCAGTCTCTGTCAGAAACGTGTCTTCGAAACCTGGTATATGTCTTGAAAAAGCCAAATCATCACACAATTTAAAATCTAAAGTGATACCGCTACATGTACATTTGTAACTCAAATCGTGTCGAAGATTATTGAACTAAAGTAAAGATACGACTATTTTAGTGACCATCCGTTGGATGAACTCTCATCACTTGGTAAAAGCCAAAGTTGTACTTTGTATATCCATCAGGACAACAACTAGAAGCAGAAGGTATTGACAGGCCAGATATGAACCTTCCTGGAAACCAGACACAACTTATTCTAGATGCTGTAGATTCAGGTATATTTATATCATACGTCCATTATTTCTTTAAGTTCATGAATTATATGAAATTTATTTCTTATCATTCATTTGGGGTTATCGCATGAAAGTTACTCACTATTACTATGAATATTCATTGGGCAGATCGTCATTAAATGTCTGGAAAATATAAATATCACAGAAATTTGTTTCTTGAATTTTGCACAGTCAAGATTCTTCTTCATAACAATATCTTTGCAACAACTTTCAAAGCATTGTATGCAACTTTTATATCACATCTTAAAAAGTTATTTAATTGATATTGCATAAAATTGTATACTGATGTGTTGCCGTTATGTTTTGCAGCAAACGGGAATCCAGTAGTCTTACTAGTGTTTAGTGCAGGTCCTGTCAATATTAGCTTTGCTGACAGAAGCCCTGACGTGCATGCCATAATACAGTGTTTCTTTCCGGCACAGGGTACAGGAGAAGCGATATTTAATACAATAACCATGGCGACAAAAGATGCTAGTCCAGCTGGAAGATTACCATACACTTGGTATGACACAGCCGATCAGGTATGCCATCATGTAGATGTACGATATGTGTATATTTTAAACATATTCTGAATACAAGGAACTGTTTTTAATTTGTTAACTAAAACAAATTACATGTGATAATATTTTCTATAAACAGATACTTTTTATCGGCTTTATTGATTTATTTCCGTTGAATATAATATTTATGGACTTGTGGTGTGATATTAACCCTACAGAAGTTATATTGACCGAGGCTTCCATATGGTGAATATCGCATCATATCCATTTCCTTACAAGTCCATATTTGTATGATAATTACAAAGCCCTAGTTTGTTCCAGTCAGTGATATTTTTCACTGGTTTGAGTGCATAAGCAAGAGAGTTTTTGAAAATTAAACGTTGAGATACTATTTCAGATTCCATCTATGACAGATTATACAATGACAGGGAGAACATATAGATATTTCAAAGGAACACCACTCTATCCATTTGGGTATGGACTGTCTTATTCAAAGTTTAGATATTCAGAATTGTCCATAAAAAAAACAAAAACAACAAAAAAAAAAAAAAAAGTATCCCCCCCCCCTGGAGAATATCGGAACAGTCGATGCTTATGAGGTAAAACATCGTTTTTACTTACAGTGTAGCAAATACCCTGTGGTTGAAAGCACCTGACCTGTTTATAAAATCTAACAATGAGTGTCAAATATCAAAATGTTTGGCAGTGTTTGTACAATATGAAACGGAAGTTCATTTTCACCAAAATGGTTGGAGTCGACAGAAATCCAAGATGGCGTCCAAATTGGCCGCCAAAATGTAGAAAACAAGTGAATATACCTTATTCTGTCACTACTTTGTCGTGAGTATTCAGATTAACATAAAATTGGTTTTACTTTCACTTTACATTAATTCTCTTTAAAAATGTGTAATCTTGGTTATTTTGAGTTATAAAGGTCAAGTTCAAATTCAAGGTCAAAGATCAATTTTTTTTGAAAGTTGGACATTCCGATGCAATTTTTTTTTGTTACATTCCTAAAATGAAACATATCAACAAAAATCATTAACCAAAATTTGCAACAATGTATATACTTCAAATTATAAACACTGTTTAGCTCAGATACCAAATATATCCTTTAGCTGCTACTATTTTTTCGTGTATATACAAATTTACACTATATCTGATTTTTTTTTTCATATTAGTTTTCTTTAAAAATGTGTATTGATTTATTATCATGATTATTTTGAGTAATAGATGTCAAGGTAAAATTCTAGGTCAAAGGTCAAATTTTGTGAAAATAATAAGCACTGTTTAGTTCAGAGATGTTATTGCCATGGTTACCAAAGATGGCGTTTAAAAAGGTCGTCAAAATTGAGAAACCTACCAAATATACCCATTATCTATACTTTGTCGTGTATATGCATATTAACAGCAAATCTGTTTAATTTTCACTTCACATTAGTTATTTTTAAACTTTTTAATCATGGTCATTTAAAATTTTAGAGGTCAATGTCAAATTCAAGATCAAAGGTCAAATTTTGTAAAAATTGGACATTCGGCGAGATGTTTTTCTTTGTTACATTCCTAATATGAAATATCTCAAAATAAATTATTAAATCAAATTTACAACGATGTATTTTCTTCAAATTATTAGCACTGTTGGGCTTAGATATTTTGTTGCCATACTAGCCAAGATGGCGTCCAAAAAGGCCGCCAAAATTGTGAAAACTACCAAATATACTCTTTATCTGCCGCTACTTTTTCTGGTATGTACAGATTAACATCAAATCTATTTTATCTTCATTTTACATTAGCTCTCTTTAAAATATTTACACATGGCCACTTTTAAGTGTAAAGGTCGCCAAACCATGGCCAAACTCAAGGCCAAATGCTTAATATTGGACATTCGGCATGGCGTTTTTCTTTGTTACATTCTTAATATGAAACATATCAACAGTAATAAGCAGCCAAAATATAAAGCAATGTTGTTTTATAAATATGTGGCAGTTTAGGTTTAAATATGTTGTTGCACTGGTTATCCAAGATGTATTTATCAACACTGCGTCAAAATGGTGAAAAACAAAAATCCTTTTCTGTCACTGCCTTGTACAGATAAAACACCAAACCAGTTTCACTGTTAACTCAAATTAATTATCTTTAAATATTTGTACTCATAATCAAAGATCAAATTTTGTTAAAACTGAAAACCCAGCAAGATATTTTTCTTTGTTACATTCCTAATATGAAACATATGAACATCAATTATAAACCAAAATTAACTTCAATGTAAAGTATACCAAATGTAAGCACTGTTATTCTCAGAAGACTGCTTAAGGAATTTTGAAGCAACCAGAACGTTATTTGCAAGCCTAATGAATGTGCCTGCTTCTGCTGCAGGATTTTCACCAAATCAGCTCATTACTGGTAGAAGTACTAAAAAAGTGTACATTTTATGCCTTAGACAATCTTACCTAAATGATCAGATCATGAAATATTCTAAAACGAAGAGGAATTACAAATACATTGTACTTCTTTGATAGAAGATTGCCTCCACTAAGTTAAGGTGACCAAGTATGAATAAAAATGATTAAGATAAATGCTTGAATAAGAAATGGACAGTTAATGATACGGACATTAACAGAAGGTAATATACTATTGAAACATAAGATTGAACTTATGAAAGGAATCGGAGACAGATACAAATTACTTGTACGGAAAATAATGCAAACGCAAACCATATACGAAAAGAAGATGAAAAGTATGAAGAATTTTTATTTTGTAAATTTTGGTTAATAATTTTTGTTGATATGTTTCATTTTAGGAATGTAACCAAAACAAATTGCATCGGAATGTCCAATTTTCAAAAAATTTGACCTTTGACCTTGAATTTGACCTTGACCAATTAAACTCAAAATAACAATGATTACACATTTTTAAAGAAAACTAATGTGAAGTGAAAATAAAACAAATTTGGTGTTAATTTGTACATTCACGACACGACAAAGAAGTGACAGAAAAGGATATATTTTCCTGTTTTCTACATTATGGCGGACATCTTGGACGACATCTTGGATTTCTGTCGACTCCAACCATTGGTTGGTAAGAATGAATTTCCGTTTCATATTGTTCAGAACCTGCCGAAAAAATTTTGATATATGACAGCCATTGTTAGTTTTTGTAGACCGGTTGACCCCCTAAATATGCAAGATAATTAGAACAGTTTACTACACTACTATTTGAGAGAATGATACATTGATTGTTCATTTGATACTTCTCAAACCATTAATGTAACTTAATATCCTAAGGAAAAACTGTTTTAGTTCCACTAGGGGTGGCAACGAATATGCTGACATCCGAATATACGTTCAGATTTCCTATGTAAATAAATTTGAAATCAAATTTAAAACCGACATTAAATTAAAAGATCGTCATTAAGATTTCGTTCAAATGAGCTTTTGATTCATGTATATGTATGAAACCACCAATACAGCAAAATAATTGAACAAAAGATGTATAAGCCGCCGAACGTTCCGTCCGTGTCTAACGCTCTCCCAACCGAGCTATTCTGGCTGATGTTTGTCAGATGAATGCATATGGATTTCACAGCCTATAAGCCCATTTCAGTACTTAAATAAAAATTAGACCATGTAATATCAATGTCCTACAGTATCTGTTATATCGACTGTTCTTCCTGAATGAGTTCGGGACTTTAAAGATTCTTAGTATGGTGGCAATGTACAATGTACTTATGGTATAATTGACATTTTAAAGTGTGTCCTATATATACTTAAATTTATAAGCAAATTTGAACCGACATTCAACCAAACGATCGTCATTTCAATTTCGTACAAATGAGCTCTAGATTCATATATATCTTTGAAACCACAAATTAGGCTGATATTTGTCAGATGTATGCATATAGGTCTTACAGCTATATATTCTTGTTTTTTTATCCAATATTGTAAAGTTGAATAATAAAATTATCATTAATCCAGCGATTTCATATTGGTCTTTTTATTTGTCCTCGGGCAGTCGTATTGGCCTTCGGCCTTCATATCGTTGTTACCATCAATACAGCATCAGAATTGAACAAAACGAACGTTCCGTCCGTGCCGGAACCCGATATTGAACCGGGGGTCTTTAGATCTTCAGTTTAAGGCTCAGCCAACTGACCTATTTCGGCTGATGCTTGTGATGTCTGGATGCATATAAATATTACAGCCTATAAGCCAATTTCAATATAAAAATAAGAATTAAACTATAGAATTTCAGTGTCTGTAAATCTCAACAATACTCTCTTACTACCATAGCATATGATTTTTACTATGGTGGCAATGTACAATGTGCTTGCGATATAATTCACACTTTAAACTTGTAAAAACAGTTGATGAATTTCTTTTTAACATTTCTTTAATTTTACATCTTAAAAAACAGGCCAGGCCATCAATGTAACTTACAGTACACACAACTACAGAACCATCATCAAATCATTTATAGCACATATACATGTAAAAACAACATAATACAATGTACATGTATCAATGTATTGTGCCAAATATATTGATTTTTATCTTTTTTCAAACATAAGTTCCTTCATAGTCTTTAATTTGGAAATATTGTTGAATTGAAATATACATGTAAGAGAAACATCTTTGAAAATCTTGTAGAATGTATTGTGTTACATGTTTCAAATAAGTAGCAGTAAGTAGTACTTTCGAATTGTAACTGCATATTACCAAACAGGTCAACTGAACATTTAAGTGACAATTTTATACCGAAACATTGACAATTTTGCTTTAAAAATGAGTATTTATATACACGTAGATTTAGTAAGCACTGTGCAGATAATTCGATACATTTAACAAAAGTATTCTATATATCAATACATTTGTACTAAAAATGTACCTGGCATTCGAGTACAAGAATGTCATACAAATTTGTTCAAACGAACCCTCGCTCCATTTACAGGCATATCTTCAAAATGGCAAATTTGACACGAGTACTGAACAAAATAGGTGTTTGACAATTGTGTCCAATTTATTCTGAAATTTGGAAATCAGAATTGAACGGGCAATCAACAAAACGGTCGTCATTTAAATTCGTTCTAATGAGCTGTTGATTCGTATAGTTATAGCTTTGAATTCACCAATTCAGCTATAGGATTGAACAAAAGATGTATCAGCCGCCGAACGTTCCGTCCGTGCCGGAACCCGGGATTGAACCGGGGGCCTTTAGATCTTCAGTCTAACGCTCTCCCAACTGAGCTATTCCGGCTGATGTTTGTCCGAGGGATGCATATAAATTTTACAGCCTATCAGCCCATTTAAGTACGGGACGTACCGATTATAGCCTCTTTAGAGGATGGTGGACCCAATAAGCACAATTACAAACAAACCCATTTAAGTAAATAAATAAAGATTAAACCTTATCATTTCACTGTCCTGCAGTATCTGTAGATCCCAACCATTCTGACTTACTACCATAGCATGATTTTGGGACTTTAAAGATGCTTACTATGGTGACGGTGACACTGTACAACGTACTTGTGGTATAATTAGTTCTTAAACTTGTGAGAACAGTTGATAAATGTCTTATTAACATTTCAACAGCTTTCTTCAATTTTGTATCTTTTTTAAAAACAGGGCAGGACTTCAATGTAACGTTTAGTACATTAAAATTACAGAAATATTTTAAGAACATTTATATTACAGATAGGTGTAAAATCAACATTTTACATGTATAAATGTAGTGTGCCAAATATATTTTCTTAATCTTTTTTCAAACATAAGTTCCTTCATAGTCTTTAATTTGGAAATCTCGTTGAATTGAAATATACATGTAAGAGAAACATCTTTGAAAATCTTGTAGAATGTATTGTGTTACATGTTTCAAATACGTTGCAGTAAGTAGTATTTTCGAATTGTAACTGCATATTACGGAGCAGGTCAACTGAACAGTTAGGTGACAATTTTATACAGTAACAATGACAATCTTGCATTAAAAATGAGTATTTATATAAATGTAGAAATAGTAAGCACTGTGCAGATAATTCGATACATTTAACAAAAGAATTCTTTATATCAATACATTTGTACTAAAAATGTACCTGGCATTCAAGTACAAGAATGTCATACAAATTTGTTCAAACGAACCCTCGATTCATTTACAGGCAAATCTTCAAAATCGCAAATTTGACACGAGTACTGAACAAAATAGGTGTCAGAAAGTAAGTTTTAACGTACTTGTTGGAAATTGTAACTGACGGTTACACAGTCGATTGAACTTTCTAGTTATAATTTCTGTATTTGAAAATCTAGTTTAAAACATGCGTGTTGAGATACATGTGAAAATTGAGAATACGTTACAGTTCAATCAAAACAGTTGACAAATGTGTCCACGGTCGTCGTCTAATGAGCTGTTGATTCGTATAGTTATAGCTTTGAATTGACCAATAGGACAAAAGATGTATCAGCCGCCGAACGTTCCGTCCGTGCCGGAACCCGGGATTGAACCGGGGGCCTTTAGATCTTCAGTCTAACGCTCTCCCAACTGAGCTATTCCGGCTGATGTTTGACCAAGGGATGCATATAAATTTCACTGTCCTACAGTATCTGTAGATCTCAACCATTCTTCCTTCCTACCATAGCATGAGTTCGGGACTTTAAAGATTCTTACTATGGTGACACTGTACAATGTACTTGTCGTACAATTTAAATTTAAACTTGTGAGAACAGTGGATAAATGTCTTATTAACATTTCAACAGCTTTCTTTAATTTTGCATTTTTATTAAAACAGACCAGGACTTCAATGTAATGTTTAGTACATTAAAATTACAGAATTATTTTCAGAACATTTATATTACAGATAGGTGTAAAATCAACATTTTAAATGTATTAATGTAGTGTGCCAAATATATTGTTTTTCATCTTGTTTCAAGCATGAATTCCTTCATAGTCTTTAATTTGGAAATCTTGTTGAATTGAAATATACATCAAACAGAAACATCTTTGAAAATCTTGAAGAATGTATTGTTTTGCATGTTTCAAATAAGTAGCAGTAAGTAGTACTTTCGAATTGCAACTGCATATTGCGAAGTAGGTCAACTGAATATTTAGGTGACAATTTTACACACTAACATTGACAATCTTGATTTAAAAATGAGTATTTATATACACGTAAAAATAGTAAGCACTGTGCAGATAATTCGATACATTTAACAAAAGTATTCTATATATCAATACATTTGTACTAAAAATGTACCTGGCATTCAAGTACAAGAATGTCATACAAATTTGTTCAAACGAACCCTCGATTCATTTACAGGCATATCTTCAAAATGGCAAATTTGACACGAGTACTGAACAAAATAGGTGTCAGAAAGTAAGGTTTAACGTACTTGTTGGAAATTGTAACTGACGGTTACACAGTCGATTGAACTTTCTAGTTATAATTTCTGTATTTGAAAATCTAGTTTCAAACATGTGTGTTGAGATGAATGTGACACTAAAAATACGTTACAGTTCAATGAAAACATTTGACAAGTGTGTCCAATTTATTCTGAAATTTGAAATCAAAATTAAACGGGCAATCAACAAAACGGTCGTCATTTCAATTCGTTCTAATGAGCTGTTGGTTCATATAGTTATAGCAATTCAGCTATAGGATTGAACAAAAGATGTATCAGCCGCCGAACGTTCCGTCCGTGCCGGAACCCGGGATTGAACCGGGGGCCTTTAGATCTTCAGTCTAACGCTCTCCCAACTGAGCTATTCCGGCTGATGTTTGACCGAGGGATGCATATAAATTTCACAGCCTATCAGCCCATTTAAGTAAATAGATAAAGATTAAACCATATCGTCCCATCGGTGAACAATCACGTGATCGTAATACGTCATTTTGTTCGTCCGCAAAGAATATTTTATAAACAAAAGTCGTCGACTGAAATCTTCAAGTGAGCGTAAGTTTTTCATTTCTCAACCGATTTCTGTCAGCTTTGTCGCAGGCAAAGGGGAAAACAGTACTCTGTCCCCGGTTGATAACAGTTTTCTTGAAATAAGTCGTTCTTTTGTAAACATGCAACAACGCCTGAATTCAACGGTTTGTCCCCAAAGAATATTTCAATTTCTACAGTGTATTTGGAGTAATCCACTTTTAGTGCCATGTATTCACGACGTTGTCATTTCACTGCAAATAAACACATTTCAGGTCAACTCAGTGCCTCAGAAAACGATAAAACATTCAGTTTGTAACAATGCTAATCCTCAAAGGTAAAACATTTAATGCTAATCCGGATGGTTATTTCCGAAACAGTTTGCTTGGAGGTTTTGCAATAGGTATTGTTATGTTCGATAACGATTCAGTTTCACATGTGGAAGACTCTTTCATTCATAGGTATTGTTATATAGTGTAGATATATGTATTGCCCCGAATACTTAGTTGAAAACGGAATCGGGACCTTTAAATTGAATACAAACTATGTTATGTTGTTTCTTTATAACATGCTTGCTCCGTCAATTTTTGACATTTATCATTATGTAATATTATATTCTATGGTTCATAGATATATTGGTGACCGTATCTGGATGTGTTCGGATTCGTCTGTCAATAAGTTGGATGGTTCGCCTGTCTGCAATTCTATGTCTCATTTGTAACAATAATATGCACAGGCTAGTTATCGAATTAAGTTTTAGAAATACACAGGAAGATGGTATGTCGAACACACTATACTTGATATTTAAGGTCACGATTTTAGCTCATAAGTGCTATCGTATATATGGCTAAACAGTATAACTTTTAACATGTCCGTTTTTGATAATTTCGACATCTTCCATAGCCATGTCGGTAGTCTCTCTCTCTCTCTCTTTGAGGTTCGGAAAACGGAAATATAATTTCATTTAAAGACGTTTTTAAAAATGGCTTTGATGTTAACTATATAGTTTTACTATATATTTTTGCCACAGTGCTAACTTCATGATGTCTTTGAAAAACAAAATAACAATACGGTAAATTATAGAAGTCAGCTGCGAGTTAAGTGTATTTCATTCAAATACAGGCGGGCAGTTTACCTAAACATCGTTTTTCGATATGAGAATTACAGCACCAATACCCTCCGTTAGAAACTTTCTCACATAGTCAGGTAGGTAGCAGGACTCGAACCAATGACCCTCAGTCAGTGATAAGTTTTATGATTCAAAGTAAGCGACCTTAACCACCCGATCTAATAGGCGCTTGATCGCCAGACTGGCAGCATTAGATTGCTAAGGAGTCGAGGACTCTTGCATTGGAACTGTGCAGTCTAGCAAAAAATCTACAAACATGCCTATAACCGCTTGTTACAATATGTAAACATTTAAGAAGTAACAAACACAAAGTAAACAAAAAAGATAATAAGCGTTTAGTAGAGGTACATTTTAGTATACGCATAGACAAAATTTCGACATTACACATCGTCGGAAAATCGTTTATTTTCATGATAATTCATCATTTTAATAAGATTGCATTTGGAAATCTACTTTAAAGTTCAAGACGTTATGCAAGAAAAAGTTTCAATCATGAGACACAGAGCCTCGTTCCCGCCAAAACAGTTATCCGAAGTAACGGATATTTTGGTCTGAACCTCGTGCTCATTACAGAAACTATTATTCTCACGCCCTACAATATCATGTGACGTAACAAAATGAGCTACAGAAAAGAAGGTTGAGGTTGGGGCCAAACAAAGTGATCAAACCTATTAAAAGCATAGGCTTTTTTTGATTCTATGTTTTACAAACACCGCCTCTCAAAACAATTCACTTTTGAAATAGTGGGGGTTCTTTATTACCGCTGATATAAAAAAACCAGTGGACGTTGCTACAGTATAGCTTTAAAAATGTACGTGTCTAAAAAAGAATAATTTACGAGAAATCAAAGTGGAATTATGAACTTTTTTTCAAGAAAAATCCACCTGACATAGGTGTGTGTAAAAAGTGTAGACGAAGTAAAGGCTTTTAAACCAATACACCAAACTTTTCCTGCTACCAGTACGAAATAATAACTTTCCAAATATTTTCTTTTCCTATTTTGACTGGGAGAGTCAATTAAAAACAAACTGCATACAGGAGTTGCTTCCCTTCCACTACCTGTCGAAATCTCTACCAAAATCTACAACAACACAAGGGAGATCACTGCGAAGAAAGGAACTATTATTTCATTTGTGCAATTTCTTTATTTCTAAAGCACCAACTTCAAATACTAATGTGGCATTATCATTAATTTAACACATTTAGATGCTCAACAACCGAAAATTGCTTTTAAAAAAACTGTCACCAACAATACACTATGTGCAGTAAGATGAGCATATAATGTCACTTCAAGCGATGCAAACAAACACTAAGAAAATAACTCCCAAAATGTTTGACCGGCCGATGGAGACTTTTCAAATTATTCTTGTGAACCAAAAAGCAATATATCAAGGAAATAAAAATATCGAAAAGAGTACTCTTTACTCATGTTCTCTATTGCAGATAGATCACAGTCTAAGCTCCGCCTCCATACACAGTTCAAATTATCAGAAATAAAATACAGTGTTTTCTTATAGATATATGCAGTAGCCATGATACAAAGATTGCGTTTGTAGCGAAAGCTTTCCCGCAAATTCCACAAAGGTGTGGTTGTTCGCCCGTCTTTCCACTTTCAATACTCCTGAAAGAAAAAAAAAACTATGCGGATTAGCATTAAATGTTTTACCTTTGAGGATTACCTTTGTTACAAACTGAATGTGTCATCGTTTTCTGAGGCACTGAATTGATCTAAAATGTGTTTATTTGCAGTGAAATGACAACGGAATAAGTTCCGTCGTGAATACATGGCACTAAAAGTGGATTACTCCAAATACACTGTCGAAATTGAAATATTCTTTGCGGACAAACCGTTGAATTCAGGCGTTGTTGCAAAGGTTTTCTAGAATGTTTACAAAAGAACGACTTATTTCAAGAAAACTGTTATCAACCGGGGACAGAGTACTGTTTTCCCCTTTGCCTGCGACAAATTTAACAGAAATCGGTTGAGAAATGAAAACTTACGCTCACTTGAAGATTTCAATCGAAGACTTTTGTGTATAAAATATTCTTTGCGGACGAACAAAATGACGTATTACGATCACGTGATTGTTCACCGTGTGTCATGCAGTATCTGTAGATCCCAACCATTCTGACTTACTACCATAGCATGAGTTCGGGACTTTAAAGATTCTTACTATGGTAACACTGTACAATGTACTTGTGGTATAATTAGTTCTTAAACTTGTGAGAACAGTGGATAAATGTCTTATTAACATTCCAACAGCTTTCTTTAATTTTGCATTTTTTAAAAAGCAGACCAGGACTTCAATGTAACGTTTAGTACATTAAAATTACAGAATTATTTTCAGAACATTTATATTACAGATATGTGTAAAATCAACATTTTACACGTATTAATGTAGTGTGCCAAATATATTGTTTTTAAATCTTTTTTCAAGCATGAATTCCTTCATAGTCTTTAATTTGGAAATCTTGTTAAATTGAAATATACATTTAAGAGAAACATCTTTGAAAATCGTGTAGAATGTATTGTGTTACATGTTTCAAATACGTTGCAGTAAGTAGTATTTTCGAATTGTAACTGCATATTCCGGAAAAGGTCAACTGAACATTTAGGCGACAATTTTACATATTAACATTGACAGTCTTGCTTTAAAAATGAGTATTTATATAAAGTCGATGCGGCTAATGTCGTACAGCGTCTAATGTCGTACGTTTCCGGTAGTGTACTATTAAATGCATACACAAAATCCGTCTTATATTGTTTATTGTATTCTAAACTAGTTCTTTCCTACTCTTGAATTACCTTTTCGTTCATTCATACTGTTCATATGTTTATTTTAATTTTATTTATTTCGTGACGTCACGGTGTTTTTGATTGGTTAATATTTTTGGCGCACATTTTGAAAACTACCGGTTTCCCGACAAAAAAAGCAGACAACTCAGAAAATATATCGATTGCAGGTATTACAGTTATCTACCTTTCATAGCTTATATAAGTTGGAACAAATTGATGTTATTGAACTTAGATATAGTTTTTATCATTTAAGCTTACTTTTTCAAGTAGATTGAAATTCTGATGTATAAATATGGTAGAATTTAAAGTGTACGAGATTACCCGCAGTAGATTTACTTACATAATTAGATGGAGTCTTATTCCGTACAGTACCAGCACAGAAAATTGTTCTGAACCTAGTTGAGTTGTTATTGGTTAACTTGGCACAAATGTTCAGCACAGCAAGACGACATGTCGCTTACAATACCCATGTCCCTACCTCAAAGGTCAAGGTCACACTTAGAGTTTGACAGAAATAGAATCCTGTATATATACACATTCGTGTCCGGACTGTAACTTTGTCAAGCATTAAAGGATTTTAAAATTACTTGACACAAATGTTCAGCACAGCTAGACGACTTGTTGCGTGCAAGACCCATGTACATACCTCTAAGGTCAAGGTCACACTAAGAGTTTGAAAGTAATAGAATCCTGTATATATGCACACATTCGTGTTCAAGCATTGAAGGATTATAAAATAACTTGGCACAAATGTTCAGCACATGAAGACGACATGTCGCGTGCAAGACCCCGGTCCCTACCTCAAAGGTCAAGGTCATACTAACTTTTGAAAGTAATAGAATCCTGTATATATGCACACATTTGTGTCCGGACTGTAAATTTGTCAAGCATTGAAGGATTTTAAAATAACTTGGCACAAATGTTCAGCACATCAAAACAATGTGTTGCGTGCAATACCCATGTCCCTACCTCAAAGGTCAAGGTCACACTAACAGTTTGAAAGTAATAGAATCCTGTATATATGTACACATTCGTGTCCGGACTGTAACTTTGTCATGTATTGATTGAATATAAAATAACTTGGCACAAATGTACAGCACATCAAGACGACGTGTTGGGTGCAAGACCCATGTCCCTACCTCAAAGGTCAAGGTCACACTTAGAGTTTAAAGGTAATGGAATATTGTATGCATGAAATGAGATATTCTTTGTTTGATATACATGTCTTAACAGCATTAGAATGGTTCCCACCCCTGCCCCCACCCATGCCCCCTACCCCTGCCAAAACAGTGCATCTATTTTTTATATGTTCCTGGCCTTTCTGAATCCTGGTGTTTGGTATAAATGAGATATTCTTTGTTTGATATACATGTATTAACAGCATTAGGGAGTGGTTCTCACCCCTGCCCCCCACCCATGCCCCCTTACATGCAGGTTTGAGCCGTATATACGGTATTGCAGACGCTGTCGTGACGTCACGAGAGTTAGGTTTTTGGAAGATTGGCCGGTGGAAGATTGGCCCCCATCCTTTGCGCCGGGGGCCTTTAGATCTTCAGTCTAACGCTCTCCCAACTGAGCTATTCCGGCTGATGTTTGACAGAGGACAGCCTATCAGCCCATTTAAGTACGGGACGTACCGATTATAGCCTCTTTAGAGGATGGTGGACACAATAAGCACAATTACAAACAAACCCATTTAAGTAAATAAATAAAGATTAAACCATATCATTTCACTGTCCTGCAGTATCTGTAGATCCCAACCATTCTGACTTACTACCATAGCATGAGTTGGGGACTTTAAAGATGCTTACTATGGTAACGGTGACACTGTACAATGTACTTGTGGTATAATTAATTCTTAAACTTGTCAGAACAGTGGATAAATGTCTTATTAAAATTTCAACAGCTTTCTTCAATTTTGTATCTTTTTTTAAAACAGGCAAGGACTTCAATGTAACGTTTAGTACATTAAAATTACAGAAATATTTTAAGAACATTTATATTACAGATATGTGTAAAATCAACATTTTACATGTATTAATGTAGTGTGCCAAATATATTTTTTTAATCTTTTTTCAAACATAAGTTCCTTAATAGTCTTTAATTTGGAAATCTCGTTGAATTGAAATATACATGTAAGAGAAACATCTTTGAAAATCTTGTAGAATGTATTGTGTTACATGTTTCAAATAAGTAGCAGTAAGTAGTATTTTCGAATTGTAACTGCATCTTACGGAGCAGGGCAACTGAACATTTAGGTGACAATTTTATACAGTAACATTGACAATCTTGCTTATAATTTCAGTATTTGAAAATCTAGTTTCAAACATGTGTGTTGAGATAAATGTGACACTAAAAATACGTTACAGTTCAATGAAAACATTTGACAAGTGTGTCCAATTTATTCTGAAATTTGAAATCAAAATTGAACCGGCATTCAACAAAACGGTCGTCATTTCAATTCGTTCTAATGAGCTGTTGATTCATATAGTTATAGCTTTGAATTCACCAATTCAGCTATAGAATTGAACAAAAAATGTATCAGCCGCCGAACGTTCCGTCCGTGCCGGAACCCGGGATTGAACCGGGGGCCTTTAGATCTTCAGTCTAACGCTCTCCCAACTGAGCTATTCCGGCTGATGTTTGACCGAGGGATGCATATAAATTTCACAGCCTATCAGTCCGTTTAAGTATATAAATAAAGATTAAACCATATCATATCACTGTCCTGCAGTATATGTAGATCTCAACCATTCTTCCTTACTATCATAGCATGAGTTGGGGACTTTAAAGAATCTTACTATGGTGACACTGTACAATGTACTTGTGGTATAATTAATTCTTAAACTTGTCAGAACAGTGGATAAATGTTTTGTTATTAACATTTCGACAGCTTTCTTTAATTTTCCATCTTTTTTTTAACAACAGGCAAGGACTTCAATGTAACGTTTAGTACATTAAAATTGCAGAATTATTTTCAGAACATTTATAATACAGATAGGTATAAAATCAACATTTTACATGTATTAATGTAGTGTGCCAAATACATGTTTTCTTTTATCTTTTTTCAAGCATGAATTCCTTCATAGTCTTTAATTTGGAAATCTCGTTGAATTGAAATATATATGTAAGAGAAACATCTTTGAAAATCGTGTAGAATGTATTGTGTTACATGTTTCAAATAAGTAGCAGTAAGTAGTACTTTCGAATTGTAACTGCATATTACGGAACAGGTCAATGCCTATCAGAGCCTATCAGCCCATTTAAGTAAATAAATAAAGATTAAACCATATAAATCACTGTCCTGCAGTATCTGTAGATCTCAACCATTCTTCCTTACTACCATAGCATGAGTTGGGGACTTTAAAGAGTCTTACTATGGTGACACTGTAAAATGTACTTTTGGTATAATTAATTCTTAAACTTGTCAGAACAGTGGATACATGTCTTATTAACATTTAAACAGCTTTCTTCAATTTTGCATTTTTTTTTAAAACAGACCAAGACTTCAATGTAACGTTTAGTACAATAACATAACAGAATTATTTTCAGAACATTTATAATACAGATAGGTGTAAAATCAACATTTTACACGTATTAATGTAGTGTGCCAAATACATGTTTTCTTTTATCTTTTTTCAAGCATGAATTCCTTCATAGTCTTTAATTTGGAAATCTCGTTGAATTGAAATATACATTTAAGAGAAACATCTTTGAAAATCGTGTAGAATGTATTGTGTTACATGTTTCAAATACGTTGCAGTAAGTAGTATTTTCGAATTGTTACTGCATATTACGGAGCAGGTCAACTGAACATTCAGGTGACAATTCTATTCTTTGAAAATCTTGCTATAGAAGTGAGTATCTACCCGAATGTAGAAATAGCAAGTACTGTGCAGATAATTCGTAATACTTCACAAATGTGTTTTGTATACACATGTATCAATAAATTTGTGATATAAAGGTGCCTGTCATTCAAGTACAAGAATGTCACAAAACATATTTTTCATATAAAATTGTTGTTATTATAAAACATTCAGTTAAATACTGACTTGTTCCTACTATAAATCAAGTACATGTATGATACAACAGTTGATAAGATAGTAATATATAATTATGTTATATTATGTCTAAAACAAAATTAAGTCACGAAAAATATGCATACATGTTATGTCATAGTTGCTTTATCAACAGCGTTGCTCATAATAAACTTTGAAACTTTGTATCATCGGAAACAGTTCGATAGTGAATCAAAATGTCAGAAATCTTGATGATGAAATATACTTTCGAACACTGTAAATGATTTTTTAATACATATAAATGGCAATTTCCGAATGTATTCGACAGATATTGGCATATTATAGAGACTTGAATGAAATAAGTTATGTGAACAAATGATACATATGGTTGAAACTGTGACGTGTCAGACAGTTTCGTACATTTTCACATCTCAACAGTCATTAATGCGTTGTAGGAAGAGCGGGTAGTGATAAACTTTATAAATTAAAGACAACGTGGCAATTTAGACTGCGTGCCTTTTGAGACACTTAAAATAATATTTTAATGGGAAATTTTTATTTGCATTAAT
This sequence comes from Saxidomus purpurata, assembly GCA_022818135.1. Taxonomy (NCBI): domain Eukaryota; kingdom Metazoa; phylum Mollusca; class Bivalvia; order Venerida; family Veneridae; genus Saxidomus; species Saxidomus purpurata. The sequence continues at coordinate 28,411,806 of JAFMSR010000003.1, read as the reverse complement.
AAAGTGTTTTAAACAGATAAATTGAAGTTCAAAGATTGTACCTTCTTATTTACCCTCGGGTAATATTTGAAGCGGTTATGGCCGCTCTTGTCAATAAATATCATTTATTACTTCCTCCAGTATGCATGTATGACGAGCAGACAATCATTAACTCTTACCCTACTAATGGCTTTGGATTTTGCCTTTGCAATACACATCCACGCAGTCTGATCATGATCTGCAATATTCGCTATTAAGTCTGTAAAATTTCAATCAGCACCCCTTCAAACAATAAATGCTACTGTCGAAATTGAAAGATGTGGAGCCGCCGTGGCGCAATGGTAGCGCGTTCGCCTCAGGATCGAAGGGCCCCGGGTTCGATCCCTACCATCGCCATGTCGGTAGTGTCCTTAGGCAAGACACAATTAACCACATTGCCTCTCTCTCTCCGAGGTTGTTCCATCTGGAATGGTCTCGAGAGCGTGTGGACACATCGAGAATAAATAAATTAGTATAAACTAAAATTGAAAGATGGACAAGTCTAGATAAAATATTTAGCAGGTAAAGGTCAGATGAATGCAGTGAAATGATAGAGAAAAATGCACCTTTATCTTCTATTTAGCTTCGTTGGTCTTGTATTGTTTCGCATATTTGTACGATTTTAATAACAACAATGAAAATATATGATAAGTTTTTTGAACAAATGAAAGATATCACAAAAATGAAATTATCGATCAAATACAAGTACTTCAACGTAACACCATTACACAATTGCTCTTGATCCGCTATATACTTAAAAAAGTACCAGTAAGTAAATTTTAACATAGTTGTTCAAAATTGTAACTGATGTTTGACAGTCGATTGAACTTTCAAGTAACAATTTAAGAATTTGAAAATCTCGGTTCTAAAATGTGTATTTAAATGAATAAGAAAATAGCAAATACGCCAGTTAAAATTCAATCAACACATTTAATAAGTGTGTCCAATATATAGGTAAATTTGAAATAAAATTTTAACCGACATTCTACCAAAAGATCGGCATTTAAATTCTGTACAATTGAGCGCTGGAGCATAAAGACAAAAAATGTATCAGCCGCCGAACGTTCGGCTAATGTTTGTCAGATGGTTGCATATATATTTTACAGCATATCAGTACATTTCGGTACACTGTTGGCTGTAGATCTCAACCATTTTTCTTATTACCATAGCATGTGTTCGGGACTTTTAAGATTCTTAATATGGTGGCAATGTACTTTTTTATCGTTCAGCTGCTTAGTTATAAACCACTCAGGCATACGTTCTTTGTGGTTTACTTCTGCGCATCAGCAATCCAAATCGTTGTTTATCAGACGATGAATATCACTAAAACGGATATCATTTCTTAAATACTTCAGGTCGTACAAGTGTATATTTCGTGGCTTACTACCACGGAAACAATGCCAACGTTGCAATTAGCTGGCATACAAAAGTTTTTTGTGAAATCTGGTGCCAGAAGAAACATCAAGTTTGTCATAACCACAGAACAGTTAGCTGTTTGGACTGACAGTGGTTTTGTGGTTCAGCCAGGTATCTATATGTCCTTGGGATTTTCATACAACAATAACATGCACATCGACCATAACCCGTGCATAGACATATTGACTGAAGATTTCAACCTAGGGACTTTGTGCCCTGGTTTTGACAAATGCTTATATACATACTGCTGTATCTCCGCTTTACAGCCCCTGCTGATCTGTCCATACAGTGGCATGGTTTAGCACTAAACTGGATTTATTTCTTGTTACATCAGCAGTAGATATACTTATTAAACGAAAGTAAGTTCTTAACATGTCAATAACGTTAAATTATCGTATCTGGTTGAACGCATTTCGCTGTGATTTTTTTTTCATATCAGTGTTCTTGCAGTTATTTTGTATATTGGTAACATCGTCAGTCACTGGGTATAGATGCGAACAAAAGTGTTATGCTTGAAATTAACTTCCTTTCTATAATACAGGCAAAATAAAAGTATACGTTGGCGGACAACAACCTGAACAGAAGAGGAATGTCGGTTCAAACGTCGTGCAAGCAACTTTTGAAATCACTTCAAAGACATCTGATGGAATACGCATAAATAGCATGTGTTGGCTTATACTGATGTGTTTTTGTCTAATGTGTCAGTAACAGCTGAGGAAATACCAAAAGAAATTTACTAAATTAAATGTTATTTTGAAGACGAATGTGAACATAATGTCATATTATAAGAGAATAACAAGTCTTGCCACAACATATAATTTATGTATTAGTGTTTTACATTCAAATTATGCTCTCAAATTTACGAAAAGTGCAGCAGTCATGTCAATCGATTATCACTAAATTGGAACATGTAAATGCCATTTTATTACAAAAGTGAACAGGCGTCATAACATGACATCGACGACGCATCACGAACTTCACAACAAACAAGAATGGAAAATAGACTGAATATATGGCAACTACATTAGCACAGAGTGATAACACTATTGGTAATACTAAACTTATATACAGCATACCTATCCAGCACTGGATATGAGAATATATCTGTTTAATTACAGTCTGACATTAGTTAAAATATTCAAGTTTTGCGTAAATACTGTGTTGTAGGACATTTACTGAAGTGCAAATGCGTTTACCCAAAGTATTGTCTTACACGTCAAAAAATATATGTTATATCACTTATTCGATATCTTTGCACTTAATATCAGAATTACTTAATAGCCGAAACATTATCTCTGTCAACGCTGAAAGTTTGGTCCTGTAAATCTGATATGTTTTTTTCACGTAAATACGCAATTAATGTAGTAATAGACTGACTAACAAAACTGATGTGGTTACCTTCCAAAGTAATGCTTCGACTTATAAAAGTATATACCTTCGATTATTTATTTAAACGTCTTGTCAATGCATACATGTGACTATATCATGTTGCCTATTGCTCGGCTTTTGTTATAGCCGTTCTGTTGCACTTTGATGTTGATACTTTGGTAATTTTATAGGCTGATTCCTACTAGATTCCGATTTTGACATTCTGATAAATCCTTCTGTTGACGATAGGTCTGTATCATATTATTATACGATATGATCTCGAAGTAACACGAAAACCGATTTTTAAGGAGACCCCGAGCAGCAAAAAATATCAGCACAGCAATGTCACAACAATCAAAGAAAGAAACTTGAACAATACTCTGTTGTCGATTTAAAATAAAACCGTCCATTTCAATTTTTGAACAGACATATTACTGAGGTATGGGTTACAACTTAAACGACCATGTATGAATGACATTTTTAAATATCATTAATTCTACGACAGTTTTATTTATAGCCCTTTCCTATATAGTTACGCTGATTAACACTTCCTTTATGCATTGATGAACATACTTGTTGTGCATAAATTAATTCTTATCAGCAACTGTTCAGTAAATGACAACGAAACCGTTACATCTACATGTAAAATGCATCGTAACGCGTCGGTAATTTATCATCGGAGTTTTTATAGTCATTAAATTGTTGAATATACAATCGAGTTATATGAATGTGAAGTCACCGGGCTTTTTGTACTGAAACAAACGAGCGTAAAGATGTCTTCTCAAATGTTTGTAATTATTGTTGGATTGTGTCATTTTCTTGGATCCGTGTTTGGTGATTTTCCATTTAGAAATATTTCTCTGCCATGGAACGCGCGAGTAGATGACTTAGTCAGTCGGCTGACCCTTGCGGATGTAATGTTTCAAATGGCAAAGGGCGGAACGTCTATTCATGGCGGACCTGCACCAGCAATTCCTCGTTTGGGAATCGGACCTCATGCTTGGAACACAGAGTGTCTGCGTGGTGACGCCACTGCTGGAGAAGCAACGGGTTTTCCACAAGCAATAGGACTAGCAGCAACTTTCAAGTATGTAAATCAGCGATTCCTTCTTTTCTCTGTACTGTATACCTGTTATTTATTCGTTTGAATGTGCAAACTTGTATCATTTATTTGTCCACAGCAGTAGATATATAGCATTTTGAAAACTCACATAAACAGTTAATTGAATGTTTCATGTCAATGACATTTATACCTGTGTAATGTTGTAGAAAATATTGTGTGGTGACAAGCTATGACAACTTTATATTCATATACTGTATACAGGCATTTGTTAAATGTTATTGTAAATACATGCAAATTGAAAGAAATTGAGGACCGATAGGCCAGCTGTAAAATGAAAAATTAAAAAAAAAACCAGATTAGAACTGAAGCACTTCAAACTATGTTATTGAATTTTATTAGTCCATCAATTAAATTCCGATTCTAATAAACTGAAAGTAGCTCGAAAATATTGACACTGGGTATTATGTGCACATGCATTTGCTTTAATTTCAATTTATTTGTTTTGTGGTAAAAAAAAGGTAACGGAACGAGGACTATAACTTACACAACCTCATAAAAGAACGCACTGACTTCTAATTCTTACAATTTAGGATTATCCGTCAGCAGTTATGTTGATCTTTAGAAATAAAACCTTTTTCGATTATTTGTGAGTCTGCATAGTCAAGTATTCATAGATTGTGCTATCATCTCGAGTACATTTTTACCACGGCGTAAAGAACAGACAATATATTTTATCCTTCTTCAGTCCACAGCTGATATTTGATGTTGCAGAGGCAACAGCTGTTGAGGTTAGAGCCAAACACAATGACTATGTCAAAAAGAAGGAATACGGAGATCACAAAGGTCTTAGTTGCTTCAGCCCTGTAATTAATATTATGAGACATCCTCTCTGGGGTCGAAATCAGGTACCTATTTTTATTACTGGTATGTTGACAGTAAGCTTATTTTGCCAAAAAAAAACTTCATTTAAAACATTATATTTCAGACATAGTTCTTCTCTTTGTGTCAGTACATCAGTCTTATACCTCATTAAAATATTACCCAGAAGTCATTTTTTTTTCAGTTAACATGGACAATCTAACGTTAAAAGAAGTAAAAGCAATACATCCCCCAAAATGTTTTCAACTTGCACATGTATTTTAAAGCTATTTTATCCAAATGTGTAAAATATAACACCATAAAATAACTAAACAATGGTAAAATTTCCAGGAAACATATGGTGAGGACCCGTACCTGAGTGGTGTGCATGCAAAACATTTTGTCAGAGGGCTACAGGGAAACCACATTAGGTACGTTAGGGCCAATGCAGGATGTAAACATTTCGACGTCCACGGCGGTCCAGAAAACATACCAATCTCTAGATTCTCATTTGATGCAAAGGTAATATATAGTTTTGTGAACACTATGCTGTAGGATGTTTCAGCTGCTCGTTCGTTTTATGTGAAAAATTGGAAATCGGCTAATTGTACTAATCGGCTAATTGTCACGGCAATCGGCTAATTTACTGATGTATATATGAACATAATTAAGTGTAATGTTTTGTGTAACTCTTATGCGATAAATAATTTTTAAAAGAACGTATAAAGGAAATGCATCGTCGTCTACGAATTGCCAGTTCCAGGTGATCACAGGAAAGTGTTCAGAGGGTTAAAACGTGGACTTGGTGCTCCGCAATATTTGGGATAACTTTAGTGCTAACTGGCATTGACTATATGCACCCGATGCATTGCTGTTGACCATAAAGTTTGCTATTCGGTCGGTTAGATAAAATGAATTGCATATAAAGTTCAACTTTTCCTTTCATCCTGCTCAATATTTCTATAGTATGAATCCATTCAAAAGATATTTTTATTTACCTAATTTAGGTCAGCGAGCGGGATTGGCACTTAACTTTTCTACCTGCATTTAGAGAATGTGTGGCAGCTGGATCATACAGTTTAATGTGCAGTTTTAACAAGTGAGTATGACTTTTTGCAATCTATATCAAAGTTCAAATAAAGCACTTTAAGAAAAATTTAGGAACAAATGTGACTATTGGAATTTAAACATGTTGTGCAGTACAACTGTTCGCTATCCAAAAAGCCTAAAGCTTTGAATTGTTAACGAGCTGTAGGAGAGTTATCTTCTACTTATCTTGACAGCACCTGGCTGTTGCTTTTCCGTTTTCAAATCAACGCCTTGTATATATGCAGGCTTACGCTGGACATACTGGTAGATACGAGTTATGTTTTCACGGTTGAAACTGTTAATTTAATGAGTTGATGTAGCAACATATGTCATAATTAACTTCTGAATGTCCACACAAACATGCCAAATAACATGTTTGAGTCCTTACTGCTGAACAAAGTGCATGACGCTTCTATGTATCTATTTTAAAATACTTCATACTTTGTATGTAATCACTCTAACATCAGAAGTACAGAAAGGAAAACCTAAATGCATTTAACATAACAGCAAGAAATTAAAAATATTTTTGTTTGTCGGCTTGGACGGACTGTACGCATTTTTGTATTTTGATAGCTATAATGGACTTTTTCAATTTGGTAAGGATAAACGGTGTTCCAGCGTGTGCCAATAAAGTCCTTCTAACAGACATTCTACGTAAAACATGGGGATTTTCTGGTTACGTCATAAGTGATGAAGAAGCGGTGGAAAACATCGTACTTTTTCACCATTATGCAAACAATAGCATGGAAGCCACCATTGATGTAATAAAAGCCGGTCTGAACCTAGAGCTGACCACCAACAGGAAGGACCCATACTTTTTTTCAATAAGTAAGCTAGTGCTACTGATTGTTTTTGTTAAGTAAAAGTGCTGACAAGTGCAAAGCTTTTATTATTGTTTTGAGTAAAGTTCACACAGTCAAGTGCATACTTTAACTATTATATTTGATGCTGTGTATGTTTATTTCTGGTGTGATGTGTGTGTGTGTGTGTATTTAAAAAGATTTGTATGTTAATACATGTAGCTTTTTATGTCATATGATGCTATTAATCACGCATGTGAAACTGACTAATTACTATAATTTGTTTCATAATTGATAATTGCGGTTAAATATGCAAAGGCACGTGCCTGTTTAATGTGGGCGCTAAGAAGTTTTATTTCATGCTAATTAACGAAATACTTGTTATATCAGTGAAATATAGAGTGGTGATATAGATTTCTTATCAGTCATAGTGTTGGTGATATAGATCTGCCGGAACTACTTTTTTAAGTAGTGCATATACATAATTTTTCTTTAGTTTTAATAATAAGCAAAAAAGAAAATTTGTTTGTTTTGAGTGAATATGGATTATATCTCAACTCAAAGTGATACAATTTTCATATTTTAACTCGCGCTTCGCGCTCGTGAAAACATTACAATTGTATCACTTCTCGGTGAGAAATATTCCATATCCACTAAAACAAACAAATATCCTCTATATAAATAATTCTTGAAGTTCTACAATGAAATTGCTTTACATATGGTTTGTTATGTCTGGTGCTGTATGATGTCACTTTCAATGCCGGCGATCTTGGTAGGTTGCCGAAATATCAACGGTATGGTGGCTCACTGGGCAAGTTGCTATGAGACGGCTTCCTGCATAGATTACGTGGTTAAGTGTTGATGACATGGATCCATATATATTTATGTAATGATACATAATGTTAAAAAAGTTTTACTAATTATTGAATTCGTCGTATGCATTTTACACACGCTTGATTTAAGTAATGAATATTATTTGATAACCATGTACCAATACAAAGACTTTTATTGTTCTTGGCCATATCGGCTAACGAAAATTTGTTAATCTACATATACGTAATTAAATCGGGCTTCGGACGTTAAATTTATCAGAAATTAAACATGAGGCGGAGAAACAAAGTGCAAAGTACATTTTAGTATGTTTAAAATATACAATATTATTTTATTCGCTATCATACAGCTAAAGCCGTTCAACAAGGTAAACTGTCAGAGAGCTTGGTGAGAGAACGAGTAAAACCTCTTTTCTACACACGCATGCGCCTTGGAGAGTTTGACCCACCAAACATGAATCCTTATCTACAATACAATCTTTCTATGGTACAAAGTCCAGCTCACAGACAACTTGCTATCAAAGCTGCCATGCAGACATTTGTACTACTGAAAAATGATAATAAACTGTTACCAATAAAGAAAAAATTCAATAAAATTGCGGTAAGTTATGTTTTGTTTTATTTCACAGTTGAACTCCGGCTAGTGCTAAATTGTACCTACATATAGCAATGAGAACTTGACGAAAATCAAATGATATGTACATGACTTCCCAATGATAGGAGTATTCTATATGTGTATTTTTAATTAAGCACACGACAAGAACATTCTCTATTTCTTTTTGCCTGCAATTTTAATCATAACACTCATTTGTCTGAAAGAAATAAATCCTTGACGGTTTTGGAACGTCTCATATTTAACCTTTAAATGGCTCAAAAGATTCCTGATCAAAATGATTTTCATCCACGCCTAATGTTATAATTAAAATACCTAGTCTTGGAAAGGATACAGTGTTAATGTAGTGTTCTATTTATGCGTAATTGTATAAGTAAGTATCAGTGTTTTAGTACGAAGTGAATAAAATAATTGATCTCGTGGTGCAATGTCTTTCAAATAGTATTTGAAAGACATTGCGTGGATTGAACGTTTAAAGGTGTGTAATAAAACGTGATAAAACGAATGTACAAAAGAACATTTTCTAATGGAAGTTAAAACCACTTTTTTATTTGTATCACTAGATAGTTGGTCCAATGGCTAACAACTTAGAACAAATGTTTGGAGACTATGCGGCAGATGCAGATCCGAAATACGCCAAAACACCGCTACAAGGTCTACGTAGTATGGCAGATAAAGTGAACTATGCACCTGGATGTCCCGATAATAGATGTGTTAATTACACAGCAAATGATATTAAACAAGCTATCAAGGATACACAGCTGGTGGTTATATGTGTTGGAACCGGTATGTACAATGTTGTGACACATAGTACTGTGTTTTATAGAAAATACCTTTGCAATACGGGACAATAAATTTGAATTGACATGTAAATTACATGTAGTGATCGATACACAAATAATCTATATTGTTCTTTTTCAGGACAAGAACTTGAATCAGAGGGTAATGACAGAAGAGACATGAGCCTCGCTGGAAATCAGAGTCAGCTCATTAATGATGCTGTAGAAGCCGGTAAAAGTATAAAATAATTTGTAGAATACATCTGCAGCAGTATTTGTGTAATTTTTAAAGTTTGAAAAATTCCAACGTCTCGTTCAAACGCAAGTTCTCACTCAGGTGTATTCAGTTTTAACTTATTTATTTCACATCGATTGTAGACTAAGGTTCTTGCAACTTACATTAACCACTCTCGTTGACTGCTACCTGCAGTTCTTACTACACGCAATAATATATAGAATCTTCATATCAACAGCGATGTATTTTGTAGAAATGTGTAGGTTATCTTTGCGATTCCTATATAGAAATGTCTTTCTAGTTTTATGGCTTTGATGGTAGGAAACATATAATTTTACTGATTTTACAAATTTACAGCAAGCGGAAGTCCTATTCTTCTGTTGGTGTTTAGTGGAGGACCTGTAAATATCACGTTTGCTGACAGAAACCTACGTATCGAGGCTATTATACAGTGTTTCTTCCCAGCACAAGGTACTGGGGAAGCTTTATTTAACACAATAACTATGGCAACAAAAGATGCAAGCCCAGCGGGAAGACTGCCATACACTTGGTACGAAGACGAAGATCAGGTATTTATTCAAGAAAAAGCTTTAGGCCATAGCAAGTAATTCTATAAGAATTGTAATATGCAATGACTAGTTGCTTCATGTTAAAGTTCTCAAATGAAGAACTTACTTTAAATTTTCCTTTAGGTTATCATTTGAAGACATACTTACATAAACACGAAACTGTTTTAGAAACATATCTGTCTCACCATACAAGTTTTCAAATAAAAGGTAGAATTAATGAATTTAGATGGATTGAAAATGGTCCAAATCAGAAAATGAATACCAATATCAATTTCAAAAATGAATATGTAAAGCGATTTGTTTATTCTAAGTTTTTATAAAGTAACTCCTAAAATAGTATGCCATTCAAACAAAAAATACAATACAAGATTGTAATAGAAAAAATGGTATGAATATTAAAATTATTCTTAACCGCGATTACACAAGAGGTATCCCGCCTAAAGTCATATTCGACTCATGTGATCTGATATAGATTATTTGGACTCTGAATGAAACGATATTTAAGCAAGTGAAGTATGGGTTATGTTGGATGTTCGCATATTACGAATGCTCGAAGGCTATAAGATGTGAAAAAGATAACTTTATCGTATCAACACAGAAATAGTGTTTGGAATTCCCGACAAATTTAGAAAACAATGATACAGTATGTTTCTGATTGAGTATTATTACAAACAAATTTAAGAAAGAATCCATAATTTGTTATTCGGTTTTAAATTTCAGATTCCCTCGATGACAGATTATACGATGAAGGGAAGAACTTATAGATACTTCAAAGGAACACCTCTGTATCCATTCGGTTATGGCCTTTCGTACTCCACCTTTCAGTATCTTAAAATAACACTTGTTCAAACAATAGCCGCAGGTGACGACCAGTATGTTTACGGACAGTTGATGAATACTGGAACAACAGATGCTTATGAGGTAATTCACATTATCAAATTGTCAGCGTGTTTATCTAGTAAAACAAACGTATTCATCTTCGCTGTTAGTCAGAAACAAACAACTGAACATTTTCGTTAGAGGACATTATCTCCTGTGTACATGAACGTTGCGTTTATCTTACCTTCCAAAACATCTTACTGGCCTGTGAGCTAAATAAGAATCAAGCACTGCTGTGTAGAAACATATAAAAAAGTCATGTTTGTAGTTAGGAATTTATTTCCGGAAAGTGGCCATGTTGTGTGGATTAAAGTTAATAGATAATTACGCAAAACAACTGTTCCACTCTTCCTAGTGACCGCTTAGTTATATTAAGTGATACAGAACGTTCTATAGAACTAGAACCGGCATTATATGCAACGGCCGAGTGGAATGTATTCGCTTGAAATTGGATCAGTGATTAGCATACACAGTTATCAAAGTTTCACACACTTAACGTCTCTATAAGAGCCATCACTTTATTATTATCAGCATATTTTCAACAGGTTGTACAGATGTATATGTCATGGCTATCAACGAATGAAACGATGCCGAACATACAGCTAGCTGGTTTTCAAAGAGTGTTTATAAATGCTGGTGCTACACAAGAGTATCAGTTTGTTATAACAGCTGCACAAATGTCTGTTTGGACTAACAAAGGATTTACAGTGAAACCAGGTACACTTATCATAAAGAATGATGTTTTATTAGTACAGGTTTCTCAAATGTATCTCGGCATAGAAAGTTGAACGAAATTTCAGAAATACATGTATGTCCAACTTCGGAACATGACTACATATATTTGAGATAATCTTCATATGTTTTAGATTTGAGTTTCTCCAGACATTCTTAATGATAACATAAAAAAGATATGAGCCTTTTCAGACATTATTAATTTTGAATTTTAAAAATGAACAGTATGAAACTGGACAGTTACACGTAAACAGTGTCAATCCTGACACTTAAAACTGAATAAAATTGATCTTCATAAATGAATCTAAGGAATATATGTATTCGTGCCATGCTCCTTAGAAAAGATAATGTTATTATAACGAAGATGTAAAATACGCATACAACTCAGCATACAGCACTTGCTAAAAATTGCAATTCATTACCTTATTATTGTTTTACTCCTACATTTCCATTGCAGGCAAAATGGCAATTTACGTAGGTGGACAACAACCTAACCAGAAGAGAATAGTTCATTCTAATGTTCTACAGACAAATTTTGTCATTGTTGGCGAAAAATATATCGGAAAAGTATAAAGCAGCACGAAATTTAATATTTTGCTATGATTTTTTTTTATATATCAACGTTAATTCTACAAAGCTGATATCTGTATTACAATGTTGTATTGTATCGTACGTACTGAGGCATCAAAAGTCCTATAAAGAACATGCGTTATTTCGATGATATTGACTTGCGATATGTGCTTTGTATATATTTAGTTCTTCATTGTCTTTTAATTAAGTTTAAGTTGATACTGTTTTGTATCAATTATTATGTTGTATGACTTTTGTCATTTTCAAAACATAAATACAGTACGACGAAGATTTAATAAAGATATTTGAAACTCCAAAATAGTTCTTTTCAATCATGCATCCAGTGTTTTACACAAATCACTGAGTACTTTGCCAAAGTCATTTTATTATGTCCTAGTGAATAGTACGATATTCTGATTGAATTGTTGCTAAGAGCAAGGGTCGGAAAGCTGTACAAAATATTTCTTATGACAGGTTCACACACATACCAATGTACGGGAATATTGAGTTATCAAATAGCTTGTTTATTCAAGATTTCATGACAAAATCCCATTCGAAAATTTGAAACAGTATTGGATGCTTAATCAGAGACATTGCAAACGTTAAAAGGACATGATCCGGTCAAGTAAACTGATAGCAATGTTTAAATAAAGCAAATACGCTGCTGAAGTCCACCATCGATATTAAAATACATTGTATTCGTAATAGTAGTAAAATGACTTCTCCGAGCAAAATGAATTGTAATCATTTAGTTGCAGTAGTTATTTACCCTGCTCATTTTTCCAACTTTCTCATTTCCTCGTATGGCAATAGTCCCAATATTTTATAGTACTCAATCAATTCTACACTTATGGACAAGTCAGAAAAAAGGTGGAATAATTTTATTTCTCAGTTGCATGGTAGCTAGTATATTGTTCTGCTTGGCGAAATATTTCCTATCGGATGGCTCCCCATTCAGTTTGACCAGACCGAGAGCGGTAAATACGAGATATTATCCTCCATGGCATACTCCTAATTGCAACGCAATTTGCTTTAGGCATCTAAAAATCAGCGAACAAAGAACATATGGCTTCCGTCATTAGATGCTCTATATTCTTAAGTATAAGGAAAATAGAAATATTCGCAGACATCATCAAGCATAATACATATAGACACATTTCCCATACCTACAATGGACTCAAAACTGATATATATGTCCTGGCAAGGAAAAGGATAGCTGACAGTAGACTATACAGCTCAAATATGTCGCGCTAAGCCAATTGCGTTAAGAAAAGTCAGTGAATAAGTCAGACAATAGCCAACAAACAAGACGTAGGCTAAGGGTTACCGTTTTGAGCGACAAGGTACATGAAACTTGGAAATATGACTTTAATCCCGACAGCCACGTCAGTGTTCAATGAATAATTTTGTACACACTTTCTTTTACCATGTTTTACCCTGCCAACTATATATCCCATCCTGCATGATCGTATACACATGCTGATAATATAGTGATGGATTTGCACATTTTTATACAAATCATGTTTTCTAGGTAAACCGGGTAGCTTAATTGTGAGACTCGGCAGCTTCTATATTCCCATACATCTCTACGCTTGGCTTTACAAGTAATATTAAGTAACGGACAGTCGTGTATACAGTGTTTAATTCTAGTGCTTTTAATGAAGCGGAGATAAATATTGTCACTTTACAGAATTTTAGACAAGAAAAACACAACAACAACGAAATAAACGAGCAAAGATATCTTGTAAATAAACAAGACGCTAGAAATATACACGTTCCCTGATACCGTATACTTTCTTCTGTTCTGTCTTTCCATTGTAAACATTACAGCGTGTAAATATCCTAAAATACCGACAAAATGTAAACAATTGATTATAAGGTTTAAACCATGTCTAACGCATCATTTTAGCTACCATTACAGTTAAGTGTTTAAATCATAGACAAGTGTAGGTAGCAATAGCCTTTACAATGCATGTCATTGTATATTCATTTCTCATTGTGTTAATATTCACGTGTAACTGCAACTGTTCATATCCATTTCAAAATGTTACACTTCCTTGGAGCGAGCGTGTGAATGACCTGGTAAACAGACTTTCTTTGGTTGAAATCAAAGACCAGTTAGCAAAGGGTGGTGTAGGTACCAAGGGAGGACCTGCCCCTGCAATCCCGCGTTTGGGTATTGGGCCCTATCAGTGGAATGAGGAGTGTCTCCGAGGCGTAGTAAAAGCCGGCGAAGCAACTTCATTCCCTCAAGCTATTGGTCTGTCAGCAGCATTCAGGTACGATACAAACTTTGAAAATCTAAATAATATTTAATAATGATGTTAAAGAGTGCACGAGAAATGAATATGTAGATCTACAAATGTGTGATATTATGTCAAGTTATTGTGTGCTTTCATTTATTTTCGTTTTAACGTAAAAAGTTTCTCTTTACTAAACCACTTTAATGTTACAATGGACATTTCTGGTCTTAAAGGCTAATTAATATGAAGCTTTTATATACTGAATGCATAAAACTTCAAATTACGTATATGATATGTTCTTGTGAATATACACATGCAATATTCGTATTCCGTGATAAGAAATTAAGGTTAAATTTGCTCAAGTTAACAATATAACATATGCTTTATTATTTGTTAGTTTTTAAACAATATTTTTTTTTTTTTTATATTTTTCTGGACTTGTAACAGTTAATATACAAAATGACACTAAAAAGAAACACACTTGTTTCTAAGACAAAGTGTTTAATTCTTCTTAACAGTTTATGATTAAATTGTATGTTTTACTTTCAGCAAACAACTGATATTTGATGTTGCTGAAGCAACAGCTGTGGAGGTCAGAGCAAAGCACAATGACTATGTCAAAAAGAAGGAATACGGCGATCACAAAGGTTTAAGTTGTTTCAGTCCTGTAATTAATATCATGAGACATCCTCTCTGGGGTCGGAATCAGGTAATGTTTATTTATAATATTTAACAGTCTTTCAAATTTCCTATTGTAGCCAGACATTGTATTCATATTGCTTATCTGCTTCTCATAATACTGTAATAATACCATGTGGACCAAGCAGGGCCTACATATTTCTACACATAATTTGAATGGCAGTCCTATAGATCGCATCAGGAAATCCGACGATGAATGCATAAACAGCAAAATATAGTAAATGTAGTCAACATTAAGTTTTATATTTCAGGAGACGTATGGCGAAGATCCATATTTAAGCGGCGTTTATGCTGAGCATTTTGTAAAAGGTTTACAAGGCGACAATGCAAGATATATAAGAGCAAATGCAGGTTGTAAGCACTTCGACGTTCATGGTGGCCCAGAAAATATTCCAACATCAAGATTTTCTTTTGATGCTAAGGTAAAGAACATTATGTTTAATGGTCGTAAATGGTACTTAAGCAAAGAATAGTTGATATTAAAACAAAAACTATCTTTAAAAAAGATGGTCGGCGCGGTTTTGTGTATATGAAAGAGTTGGGAAGAGTTCATAGTAATAATTCCTATCAAACTTTATGCAGGACGAAGGCACCAAATGTCACAGGGTGAGAAAATGTTCACCCCGACCAGAACTCGAACCCAAAACTCTTACAGCCGACTGAGCCAACCGGTCGCTGACACATTTTCTCCGCACTCGGGATTTAGACCATACCATGACATGTGCATCAGGATAACAAACTTGATTCTTGTTTGTCTTATCAAATAATATATGTTATTCACTGGTAGAGAAAGTATAAATACTCTACACTCATAATGAACATTAGTTTGCAGGTAACAACATAATAATTATAAAGTTAATGTGAACTGTTAAGGTTCTAAAATTATAAAACCATTCTTGAAAGACTGAAAACGCTAGCCTATGGTATTTTATTGACCTTCTTCATGCTGTAGTATCCCATTTAAAGATGCCCAACAGAGTAAATGCTTCAATCCAAAAAATACATTATACTTGTCATTTCATTAGCAATAGAAAGGTTACCAACTTCCGGTCAAAAGCGAGCTTAATACAGCTGCGGAGAAAAATAAATCTGTAGGTTAACGTTCACCGGACAGTTTGTAATGAGAAGAAATACGAGAATGTTTTCAGACAGTTTTGCTTTTAATATATCTATTAATGTTATATTATATTATACAGGTATCAGATAGGGACTGGAGACTCACGTTCTTGCCAGCTTTTAAGGCGTGTGTACGAGCTGGGACATACAGTTTGATGTGTAGTTATAACAGGTAAATGCACTTTTGGACAGAAATCAGGACCATGAATAAGTTCTATGACACATTTTTTGAAATCGGGATCATTTGGTTAAACCTTTTCCAGCGTGGGAGTCATTTGTTTTATAGACAGTCATACTTACACGAAAGATATTAAACTAGTTCTCTTGTCCGAACCAACAAGCCCTTGAACTCTGATACTTGATATTTATGCATGTAACATCGTCCATGTAGTTACCTACAAGGTTCAAGGAATTATCTTCAAACTAAACCTTGTTCATGGCATGGCAATATATCGTGCAGTTTTATATTGTGTCGAAGAAATTGTCCACCTTTTCCTAAATACCTACAATTAAGGTTCAGAGTTGAATAGTTTAATGTATTTTTCTAGTGTTAATGGTATCCCGGCCTGTGCAAACCACAAACTACTGACGAACATTCTAAGAGAAGAATGGGGGTTTAAAGGCTACGTTATAAGTGATGAAGGAGCCTTAGAAAATATCATATTTTGGCATGAATACCTGCAAACACCAGTAGACACTGCTGCAGCTTGTATCAAGGCCGGCTGTAATATTGAACTTTCAGCAAACAATCCATACATCTACAATACTATTGGTATGTTTCTGTCTACATATACGAGTTTAACCATAAAACACCATGCAATGTTGCATTTCTGTAATTCACACAACTCTAGGTAATAAATGAAAAACTTGTGTTGCTCCTGTTTACTGTCATTTATGAAACCAGGTCACGACAAAGGTTCGAATGTCACACAATTTACAATTTCTACAAGGCTTTTTTAAAATTGAACACAGTGTCATATTCAATAACATGAAACCAATTTTGATGTTTCATTCAAAGGTCAACGTACATATAACTAATAAGGTCTTTCACTAAAATTGTCTTCTTCTATAGCTGGAACATTTGCTGATAGATTTCAAGATCATTTGCTACTGGTAAAATAGGTGATGCACATGCATAAGAAGAACTGACACATAGAGGCTAAGATGTTACAAACGATTTTGTAGCAAACGTAATTCGGCATGGATATAAATTCAACCAGTTTTATGGTTAAAGATTTTGTTAATATTCTAGTTGATGCTGTGAAGCAGGGGAAAGTCTCAGAGATGTTAGTCAGAGAGCGGTTGAAGCCACTTTTCTACACACGCATGCGCCTTGGAGAATTTGACCCTCCAGAAATGAATCCTTATCTACAATACAATCTTTCTCTGGTACAAAGTCCAGCTCACAGACAACTTGCTATCAAAGCTGCCATGCAGACATTTGTACTACTGAAAAATGATAATAAACTGTTACCAATAAAGAAGCATTTCAAAACAATAGCTGTGAGTAGATTGTGTTATACTGTTACATATAAACATGACTGTAGACTTTGCAAACCAGAACCATATATGGCAAGTGATATTCATCACATACAGAATAAATATTTTGAATTTTATTACAGAGATACAAGAAAGGTAATTATTCAGTTGATCAGTTTGCATATCTGCAGATATGAATAAATAACAAGAAATAATGAATGTAAGGGAACATACGTCTGAAGTGCACATTTTGAAGCTTGTTCATTAATTTTGTACAAGGCAACGGAACAAGGCTAAGACTTCCTTTCTTATCGTATGGAAACTAAATGCTGACTGAATTTACATTGCGAGTAATTGAACGTCCCAACGGTTTATGTCTGTAGTCAATGTTTTCAAGTCAGCTTGTCACATAATATTAAGTCAGTTTACCACATTATATTTTGATAACAGTTGTATAGGGATGGGTGTCAGCCTCTATATTCACAATATGGAGATAAAAATGTACCGTTTAATATAATGGAATCATTATTAAATTCAAAAATACGACCGATGACATGTCAGTTCTTAGTTCATTTATACGTGTGTTTTCTTTTCCAGATGATCATTTCTGTCGTAATCTAAAGAAATTAAAAGCATTTGCATTTATGTTTTAACAGATACTTGGTCCTATGGCAGACAATTTGAATCAATTGTACGGGGATTATCCGCCTGATGTAGATTTGAAATATGCTCAAACTCCGTTACAAGGTTTGCGTGGACTAGCAGATAGAGTTAACTATGCTGCAGGATGTTTGGATAACAAATGTGACAATTATACAGCTGCTGATATAAAAGCAGCCGTCAAGGACGTACAACTCGTAATTATCTGTGTTGGGACAGGTATGTTATCCCTAACTTACACTCAATTACAAATATTTCGAATTGTATTGTCCATTGTCACTGTATATAGAAGTTTATGTCATTAATAACTTTCGCTAGAATGTGAAATGTAATATTCAAATATATTTTGTGAAATCTCTATGTTTAAGACATATGCGTCACTTTGTGATTACGTCGTATGCTTCTAGCTGAATATACAGCTCAGGTTTCAGAGATGGATGAACAAACTGTCTGTATGTATACATGATCCAGTGGCACATAAATATGACACATTGTATATTAAATGCGTGGATTTCAAAAGTTTCTCTGACGAAGTAGAGTAAGAGTAACTAACTATAATCAGGCGAGCATTGACTCCTCCGCCTTGTTCCATTTACAATAGAATCTATTACTTTATTCATACATATTTCTTTTTCGCCTCACTGTAAATGCATGTGTTAAGACAGTCTTGAAAACGCGTAGTCTTGTAAAAAGGTGGCGATATATAAACATGGTAAATTCCTGTCAGTTTGAAAATGGCTGATATATAAGCTTCTAACCTTTACATGGACTTAAGATATCCATTTCACTACTTAATTTACTTTTACTTGATCAGAATTAAATGAAAATGTGGTAGACGTTTTGAAAAAGTTTGCTTGCACTACTCAAACTAGTGCTTATTGCATTGTGAAAGTGAAAACTTTTTTGCAGACTTATACAAACATTATTTAATTATGCTGTTCTGGTACCCGAAACTACTGCGTTCTTTTATCGTACCCTCAATTATTATTCCATAGTCACAAACTATAATTCGTCTTCATTCCAGTATTGAGATGACATGTGCTAAAATTAGCTCATAACTTGAAAAATAAAGTATTTTCTTGTCTGCCTCCGATTTTTCAGAATGTTACCAGGACTAAAGTATATTTTTGTCCGACATGAATTGCTTGGATATTGATTTAATTTAGTGATTGATAACTTTATTTTGCCTCCCATTTTTCAGAGTGTTACCAGAACAAAATATAGTTTTTGTCCGACGTGAATTGCTTGGATATTAATCTAATTTAGTGACTGATAACTATATTTTGTCTATATTTGTTCTTATATCAACAGGCCAAGAACTAGAAGCAGAAGGGAACGATAGACGTGATATGAATCTTGCAGGAAACCAGTCACAACTCATTCGAGATGCTGTTGCTTCTGGTAAAAATTGATCTGAACTTAGTTATATTCAATTATACACCTTTATATTGGGAACGGGTCAGTTGCAAAAGATCAAATACATGTACATTGGAAACATTTAAGTTTGGTGTTTACCTTCATGTTTGTTTTTAGTTATTAGAAAAGAAGTAGAGCATATGAACTAAATTAGAATATTTAATATTTTATATGATCCTATTATTCAGATATTAAAATAATAGATCGACTGTTTTATACGATTCTTTATTGATACTTTTTTTAAAGGAATCAACGTCGAAGAGGGAGGGGCATTGTGGAATTATTTGTGTCTTGCCTAAGGACACTACCGGCATGGCTATGGTAGGGATCGAACCCGAGACCCTTCTATCCAGAGGCGAACATGCAACCACTGCCCCACGGCGGCTTGATGCTTTATATGCCATTATTTCTCTTCAAACTCAAAGAGAGGGACCTTTTACCTATTGATATATATTTAGGGACTTGGTTTCCCCTAGTACAATGTATTTGCATTATGTCATTGCTATTATTACTTTTCTTTAAACGAAGTAAGAAATCACTGACGACCCCCTTATGGAACAGTGTATTTCGCTTTGATCGGGCATCGCAGTAGTATCACTAAACATACATATAATTCTGTTTCATAAATTCATTGGAACACATTGTACTGCTTGCTGCAGTCGTTAGGGAAAAAATTAAGTAAATTATCATTTTGAAAAGCGACGCATGATAACTTAAATGAAGATAAATTACATATCCGTAAAGTTGGTTTGCAGTTCGCAGTTCGCGATTCGAATCGCGAACTGGCACTAGAAATCAGTTTGCAGTTCGCGATTCGGATCGCGAACTGCGAACTGGCAACTAGTCTGCGTTTGCAATTCGCGTTCGCAATCGAATCGCGAACTGCGAACTGGCAACTAATCTTCATTTGAACGGCTAACTGGGAATGGAAGTAGTTTGTATTTCGTTATTCGATTAGGACCTCATGATAGGTTTTCAGTTCGCAAAGTTGCCTGCAGCTCTCACGAATCGCGAACTGCATACTGCGAACTGGTTTGCGTGCACAATGCGAACTGGCACTTGTCTGCAGTTTGCAATTCGAATCGCGAACTGCGAACTGGCAACTAGTCCGCGTTCGCGTTCGCAATTCGAATCGCGAACTGCGAACTGGCAACTAGTCTGTAGTTCCAATTCGAATCGCGAACTGCGAACTGGCGTTCTTCATTTGAACGGCTAATTGGGAATGGAAGTAGTTTGTTTTCGTTATTCGATTAGGAAACTCATGATAGGTTTGCAGTTCGCAGTTGCCTGCAGTTCTCAACTTGAATCGCGAACTGCATACTGTGAACTGGTTTGCGTGAACAATGCGAACTGGCACTTGTCTGCCGGTCGCAGTTCGAATCGCAATTGCGAACTGGCAACTAGTCTGCAGTTCGCAGTTCGCAATTCAAATCGCGAACGGCACCTCTCCAGTTTGCCAGTTTGCAGTTCGCTATTCAATTGCAACTGCGCTGCGACTAGTTGCCAGTTCGCAGTTCGCGATTCGAATCGCGAACTGCGAACTGCAAACCAACTTTACGGATAATAAATTACGAGTATTGGAACACATTTTTAGTAATGTTATACCATCACTAAGCTAAACATTTTGGTTTTCTTTTCGATTTGGACAATTCTGCTAATAACTTAGTGATGTCGAGATTACATGAAGGACTGGTGTGTACCTTGTTACTTTTCTTTTTATCTCAGCAAATGGAAGTCCAGTCCTACTGCTTGTATTCAGTGCTGGTCCTTTGAATATTAGCGTTGTTGACAGAAACGCAAGGGTCCAGGCCATTATCCAGTGTTTCTTTCCTGCACAGGCTACAGGAGAAGCATTATATAATACAATTACAATGGCAACACAAGATGCCAGTCCTGCAGGAAGGCTGCCATATAGCTGGTACGACACTGCCGACCAGGTGTGAATTCTTTACTTTTTTCTTTATTTAAGCTGATGAGTATGTTTCGTCATTTTCTTTTTTTATTTACTAGAGGTTACACTTGTTTTCTTTTCATCATAAATTTGACACGTTAAAAATTCAATTAGATTTAATTTATAGAGTATACCATTATACATGTAGTTTAAAAAGGTTGGTTTTTAATATGATTTTTTCAGATTCCATCGATGACAGAATATACAATGACAGGTAGAACTTACAGATATTTCAAAGGAACTCCACTCTATCCGTTTGGTTATGGACTATCGTACTCGTGCTTCAAGTATCTATATATAAAACTTAAAAATCAAACAATAGCTGCAGGAGATGAACAGCATGTAAAAGGACAGTTAAGCAATGTAGGAGAATATGACGCTTATGAGGTACTTTTATCCAGCAAAGTGACTAACATATGAGTTTCATTTTAGTTTTCGAGATGTTATGTGTCAGTTTGATTTTATCAAAGTATATTGTTTAACCAACCTAAATTGAAGATCAATAATTATTAAGTAAGCTGAAAGCAGTATAACACTTCACTCTCGTTCTTGTTTGTCCACATCTTTAATGATTTATAAGTAGAAAATTGTAAATTCCAAGCATCAGTACATTAAACCATCACTTTTGTGTCTGAATTATCTAGTCTTTTATAAGGCTGAGACATTTGATATTCAGATTTTTTCCTGATGTATTTTCCACAGTTGAAACGATGTGCATTGTGGAATTTTGGTGGTCAAATACAGTTACTTTAGTATGATTTTAAACAAGAAAATTAATTATAAACACATGCAAGACATTTGTTTATCAAATGAATAGTGATTCAGTCTTGTTCTCGTAATGTTCCAGATCAAAGAGAATGAAGTCAATTAATTACATTTTAAATTGTTTCAAAATTATTCAGGATGTCTTTCTCAATGGCAAAATGATACATACGACATGACACTACTTTTGTTTATTTTTGTGGTTTAAGTTATCAATAAAATTACAGGTCGTACAAGTTTATATTTCCTGGTTATCAACGAATGAAACGATGCCTAATATGCAATTAGCCGGGTTTCAGAAGTTCTTTGTAAAGTCAGGTGCTACACAAGACTTCGGGTTTGTTATTTCTGCTGAGCAAATGGCTGTTTGGACTGATAATGGTTTTGTGATAGAGCCAGGTAAATAACTCTTTGTATTTTCGTTTGAAACATTAAGCATGTTAAAACTTCCGGGAACATGTTGACAAAGTGATAGTCATAATTATGCTTGTTGATCGGCAATATGTAAATATGTAATTAACTGCAAAACATTGTCTCAGAAGGACCGTTTAATCACGTCCTATGCTAACAATTACTGATTTGATATCATGCTGTTATTCGTTGCACGCGAAATGCCTTATGTACATCAGTATATTATTAGGCTTTTAGTCATGCCTACGATAAAGCTAAACAGCCACCTTAGGTCTTCCTACACAAGTATCAACTGTAATGTGAGATACAACTTTTGTCTTGAGGTTAAAATTATGCAGGGTGGAAGTGCTGTGTAAGACGTTCTTAATGTTGAGTATTTGTGCTAAGTAAGAATTGAGATCAGCACTGTAATATAAACTGATCCATTTGATCATCTCAAAGTAGAAAAGTGACTAAATCATATCTAGAGAGTAATTTTCAAAACATACGGTTTTGCGGTTTTGCGCAGAGTTCATCAATACTCGTCTTTTTAGAATGTCATGCCATCGTAGCCACATAGCCGAATAAATCCAAATTTCACTGAAAGGAAAATAAAAATAGTAAATAACATTGTAAACAGTGTAATTGTTTTAATCTTTGTTGTGAAACCAAAAATTATTTATTTGAATCAGAGAATTATTCTATATCACCCAAGTAGCAAACTGCTTGTAATAGATAAAAAAAAACCTTCGCCAGAGATTACATATTATTGCATAGCAAACAAGCAGTTATCCTCTATCTAGTCATATTTCTGTGGCTCAAAGAGTATAAGCTCCTTTGAGAAAGTATTGTAGATATAAAGCCTGTATGCAAAGAAAGAAAACTTACGAATGATCTTTTCATTGTTTTAGGTAAAATTGCAGTCTATGTAAGTGGCCAGCAGCCTTACCAGAAGAAAACAACTGGTGCAAATACCTTACAGACTCACTTTGAAATAGGTGGAAAGAAACTTCTTATGAGCACATGATCATGAAACAACAGAAGGAGGCGTTTATATCTCTGTTTATTTACCTGATTGTTTGATTTATCTATGCATCTGTTTGTGTTTCGATTACTTTTGATATGCATGTAATATGGCATTTTCATCATTATACAAATATATAAACATGTGTTTTTACAGACATGTGTAAGATGATACATATTGCAAAGACATTCCTTACATTAAAATAGACATACAGTTATGGTAATTAGATCTGTTTTGTATCTTACATACAGTTAAAGAGTTAATAATTCTCTCTGTATAGATCTGTATTTTGAGATTAAACTTGATCAATTAAAAGAGTTCTTGTACAAACTGATATTTTTAAAGAATGTTTGTGTGTCAGATACTATGCTCCTGATCCTTTTAATTTTATTTGATTGGAAAAACAAGCCTGTTCCGTCATGTTCAGGTATACATCCATCGTGTATCAATTCAATAAACTTTACTCTCTAGTTTTATTGTAAGTAGAGGCTATTCCACTCCTTATGCTTAGGTTAAGCGCGCTAGCTCGTATTTCAGCAATAATCGATCGTGTGTTTTGTTTTGAAACATGACACATGTCTTCATGGGTGTGAAGTAATTCAGGTAACTTACTTCGGCCTATATTTTGTCAAAAGTATGTCCCTTCTAAATCTTGCACACGCAAAAATATGTGTTGAAGTCTTAGTATTTTGAAGATATTTTATGGTACTTATTTAAATATTTTTCTGAATGGCCTTAAAGTTAGAAGCGTACTTATTTGCCATAAATGACACTTTTGGGAGGTGCGGACCAATGTCTCGACTATGTAATAAGCTTTCATAGCTTCACAATAAAACAGCCCTCTAGACCATTGTTCACGTAAAATAAATTGGTTCTGCGATGTGTAGGATGTCGATGAAATCCGTAAAATGCACGAATCTTATAATTGAATTGTTTACACGACATGGTAGTTGTTTTGATAAGGTGTCGCATGATAAGATGGCTGATTTGATTAAAGTGACATTATGCGCATCGTGTATTTTTAGTAACAGTTTTATAAAATCAATTTTTGGTTGCTGTGCATTTAAATGTGTTAAACTAATGATAATGCCGCATTATTATTCGAAGTTGGTGCTTTAGAAATAAAAAAATGGACAAATAAAAATAATAGTTCCTTTCTTCGCAGTGATCTCCCTTGTGTTGTAGTTGTTGGTAGATATTTCGGCAGGCAGTGGAAGGGAAGCAACTCCTGCATGCAGTCATCATTGGTTTTTTTTTAAAATTGACTTTTCATGTCAAAATAGGAAAAGTAATATTTGGAAAGTTATTATTTCGTACTGATAGCAGGAGGAGTTTGAAGTTTTGGGTTAAAAGCTATTATTTCCTCTACCCTTTTACACACACATATTTCAGCTGGATTTTTTCTTGAACAAAATTTGCATAATTCCTGGAGCAATAATGATACATTTGTAGTATATATTCATCCCTGATAATTCCACTTTAATGGTAATAAGAGCAACTTTAAGATAACGTTGAAGTGAGACCGAATAAGATCTCATTCTTGAAATAAATCGTTTGAAAATTAGCAGATCTGCGAGCAAAGTAGGTATACGCTGACATTTTTATGTTTTTTGGCTTTGAGGAAGAAATGTCTTTATGCTTCGATGCGTGTCAATCGGAAGATCGCCGTGATAAAATCTTAAACTTTTGGTAATAAATGATATATATCAATTGAACAAGAACTTGAGTCACAATGTCCAAAATACACCGTATAGCATATTATTCGATTGGCAAACTAGGTCAATAGTCGCAAACCTCTAATACACACCGGTCAAATTAACTGTAAATCAGGCAGCTCGTAATAAGTTTGAACATTTGTGATCAATTCTCAAGTGTAAATAACGAATGCGCAACATTTATATCTACATTGTAACTCCAACAATTAATTACTGATTATAACTGGGGATTGGGGACTATTGGTATAATCAAACGTTATAAAATTCACCATATGTAACACAGTGGTTATGTACGATACAGTTAAAACTTGGTTAAAAATAAAAACAGTATTCTCGAGCTTACGATATGTATGAGACGAGACTACCAGTGAAGCACTAAAGGCTTGCACTGGCCTTGGTGTTATAGGGTAGATCATTCCAGTATCTGATGGTACTTGGGAAAAAGGAGTTCATAAGATATTGAGTGCGTGAGATTGGTATAAAAAAGCTAAGGTTACTAGAGAGTGTGATCCTTGATTGCAGAAGACGAGAGGGATGATTGATAAATTACAACGAAGCGTTTCCTTTCCTATTACGACAAGTGTCAAGAAAAACTCAGATATGCAAACCATACCAGCTGCTAGCTATTCTGCTTTGTAACTTGCTAAAATACCACTTTAGCTTGGGGAAATAAGGTTTTTGAAATAGCTCCAACCTGAACCGCTAGCGAATAGGCGGTTTTAGGAGTATGGTTATTCGAAGGGTTTTTGAATATATGGCAGTGTTTATTATAGCTTTTGTGTGATACTGTTTATTAATTAGCAAGTTTATCACCATTACGCTGATATCTAAGCAATCTGATTAAACTCATCTCCCCAACAACGCTTTACTATATGAAAGATCGTGCAATTTAGGCAGATTGATATCTCAGCGATTACTTGTCCAGGGTCTATCTCGTGACAATGCCTTAAAATAGAAATAGAGAAAGTAATTCCAAAACATCATCAGACACATGATCATATAAGACACATTTTATTTTTAGGCAATGTGTCAATGAGATTTTAAGTATATGGGATCAGACTGTGCTGGACCAATAATATATATTCGTCCCAGGACCAGGACAGTGGCAGCTAGTATATTCAATGTCATCTGCAAACATACGAACATTTGGTTAAACATTTTTTGGGTGCGGGGATAATTGATCAAACAAAAAAAGTAGTTTCGTTGATATATTTTTGGTTTAGGATATTTGTTTGTCGATAAACCTCAACAAATCAAGATCAACACATTTAGATACCACTGACCGAAAAACCACCGGTTGTACGGCAAATTTCGGCACGATACGGAATTTAGTTACCGCCACTACACATTATCTCCCCTGTCGTCATTATTTACATGTTGCATATTTTTGTGAAAGGTATTGAATATTCAATTCATTTTGTTACCTATACTCATAACAGGTTAAACAGAAGTGTATCATAGTATAATTTTCTTTATTCTGCATTTGATATTGCTGTTGTTTCATGACATTGATTACTAATGATTAGGCAAATCATAACAAAAAAATACGAGAGAATTAAAAAGCCTTGTTGATAATATCTGATTTTCCTTACTAACATACCAGTAACGCTACATAATGTAGGCCAGCACATATACTGTAATGGGCACTGCTTTCCTTAGCAGGGGCAAGTGGATAGGAAGTGAATCACAGAGGTTCGAACCCAGTCGGACAACTATCCGCTACCAAGTCTACATAAACTGAGAGATGTTAAATTTTATACATTTATTCACCAGTGTCTTCTCCCAGTATGTACAGAATGAATATAATGAATAAATATACAATGAGAAACCCTACTCTAGGCCTAAAGAAAGGTGGGGAACTCGACACTTGTGCAGTGATAGAAAGAACCGGCCGAACCAGCGTCGTTCTTCTAATTTATACATATTTTGCCGCAACAGTACACATAAACTAATAAGAATCTTTATATTATAATGATTGGCTGCAACATTCAAACATCTAGGCAGACGTACTAGCAACCCACAAAACAAGACTTCATGACTTTCCATACATGCCGTTTAGGGTTGAATCATTAACAGGAGATTTGTGAAAAATCGCCGGGTTTTTGGACATCACAACGGGGTAAAAACGAAAACCCAAAAAATACATGCGTTTCTGACGTCATACATGATACTTTATTCAACATAATGTAAACACATGCAGTCGCCATTTTAAGCACATTTAAACCTTGATTCTCATATGCAAAATTATTACTCAAACAAAATTCTCTGAATTTTAATGAAACAAGAATAATGTCGTACTTACGTTTGATCTGGGTACAAAGAAAAACAAATCAAGCAAAAGCAACAATTTTATTTCTTTCAACTGGCGGTACTTAATCTTTAATCAACTAGTACATTAAAAGTATCATATAATCATATTTAATAGTCATGACCAAGTCTTTCAAATAGTATGGTCCGGAAACGAGCGTAATACGATAAATAACTTGCCTCGGATCACGTGACAAACATCCGGGTACCCGCAATTTTGGAAAAAGAAAGAAAATATTGAAACTTTATATCTACGTATATCTCGATATTTTACCAATCAATTTGACCAACAAAGAGATCCTTAATACAATATATACTACTTGAAAGACCTTGTCCTGACGTGTCATCTTGTTGCAAACATCAATTACGTCAATCAGGCGCTAAGTATTACCCCGGGCAATGACCAGATGTTACTGACAATTAACACTAACGAGCGTAATAATTTAAAGAGCCGACTTTCGTCACCTAATCAACCAATTATCGAGCTCGCGTGTCAAGGTTTTGACTCTGTATATTCAAACTTGGACTTAAGTGGGTATTTAACGAATTTTATAGATTTTCTTTTCTTTCAAGACAAAATTTTGATTTATCGGGAGATTTGGGTGTTTTTGCGAGCTTTGCCGGGGTGCCGGGGTAAGGGTCTAAATATCGGGAGAACCCGGCGAGTAACGGGAGAACGGCATGTATGTGACTTCCCGTATATGCAATTAGCCAGTAGATTGTTACACACGGTAATTACTGGAACATATACCTGTGTATTATAGTTTAAACATAATTTATTGCCAATAATATACATAGCAAATGGTTTAGGCCACAAGTGCTTACCACAAACGGCCCTCCCCAGTATATAATAATTACAAAGAAGCATTGTGGCTACATATATAAACATTTACAATGTATCATTATGATGTTACAGAATGAAAAAAAAAACTTGTTTCAAAAATTATGCTCGTGATGCCCGCGCCCAGTGTACGACCCGAAAACCTACAAAAATAAAGTACTGCTTCGCGCTATAACATTCGAGTGTCATGTATAAACTTTTGAACAGATATAAAAATCTTTAAATTATCTTCTTCTGAGAGTACTTCTTTCCCTCTAAGCAACGAATTTACGCTTAATGGATGATAACGTCGTGTTTCTCTAAAGAGTACTATTCTTTGGTTTAAAAACAGTGTACATTGTACATACCTGTGTATTATGAAATGTAAAGGTCACAAAGTTCAAAAGACGCAACGTAAGTGCCAGGCCTGTTACAGTACCATACAGTGCAGATATCAAATTATATAATCAATGTTTGACTTTTTCGTTTTCTAATGTTATGATTAAGTGGTTTGTCTGGCTATTTCTGCTTTGAAGGTAAACCAATTTTACAGGCTTATCACCTGGAGTTCTCCACTTCTTATTTTGAATTGAATAAACACCATACCCAATCTTGTTGAAAAGAGCAAGAGAAATCAGCCTATGGTAACGTAATAATGATAATATAGCCACTTCTTATCAACATTTTAGAGTTGTTTGCCTTCTACTTCTTACTGCAATGTGAAAAGATATCCCCAATAGATAGAATATGCATTGGGCACTTACGCAAGATAATCCAGTATTAAAATGTTTTTGATTTTTCAAGATAGTGTTAAGTTTAGGCAGTGGCTAGGAAGCCGGACTATATTTTAAATTGAGTTATATGGACTATTATTCTTTAATACATGAGAGTATCAGATTAATTTGAGCCATATGTTTGGAAGTTTGTTCGGAAAATAGTAGAAATCTTTCAAATATATTCTTTGTTAAGCTTTCTTAAAACGTTGATTCGACCATTATAATCACATGACATTCAGTTTGTGACGTCATATAACTTTGTGCACTTGTTGCATCACTCAGGTAAATTTTCATTTTTTTATAAGTTTTTTAGACAATTACTGGTAAGGAAGGAAAAGCCAGTGGCAAGGAATTGTCTGTGGCTTCTTATTTTCCAGTTACATGCCTCTATAACTAGTCTGTATGCATGAATGAAGTCTTGATCAAAATCTATCGGAGGATTTGTTTTGAAGCTGACTGACAGAAATTAGGAGTCAAATGTTAAATATTTACTAAGATATCGTTTTTTCATTTCAGCCAACTCGCAACCTTGACATATGTTGTCAACAAAGTCACATGGGGGTCATGTGCGGCTGTCAACTTCTGATTTCCGCGCGAAAATATAACTTCAATTTTTCTTAAAACATAAGAAAATCATGTTAAAATACATTTCAACATGCAATTAACGGGTATTGAGAACATATTCAAACAGTAAACTAGTGTATGATGATGATTTGACTCTTCAATTCAAGGGAAGTAATTTGTACTGATAATGATTGTATAGTATTTCCCCTTAGCTAGAATGAGGCTCAATGGCTATATTGCCAAACAAACACACAGAAAAATGTCAAGAGTTCTAATCTGATGTTAGCTCTGGCTGGAGAGCTATGCAGGGTATTTTGTACAACAAGTTGCATCTATTTGACTAAGTAGACAAATGTTACTTCTGGCAACAATGGCACATGTAGGTATATAAACCTACTTACCAATGTTATTTCTCAAAGACAATTTATTGTTAAAAACCATTAGAAATAATTATTTTAATGCTTTTCAAATATTTTTGTGTTATACATGACATAAGCTGAATAATGGCAGTAAATGCAAGCAGCCTAAATTTCTTGCTGTGATGCCCATTTTTTGTGTGCTCTAAGTACCCCTTTAAAGGCCCCATATTTATGAGCATGCCCAACCAATATAAACAAAAGTTGTCTCCACCGACGAAGGTCAAGGCCAAGATTTGCAAAATAGTGAACATTTTTATTTTGTCTCATCTATTTCTAAAATAAACAAAAGGAACATGCAATTTTTCTTGCTTGCCAGTACCTTTTTTTCCTGTATTTCTCCACTATATATAAATATGTAGTTGAAAGAAGCAAGAGAAATAAGCCTAAGATTAAGTAAAATAGTAAAACAAATCTGGTTACCTAAACCAAAAGTCGTCGTAGCAGGAACCGACTAAATAGCCATGATTAATTTGGCATTGCAGTGTGAGGGGAGATAACTCAAAAATAGAGTAAGGTACGGTTATGGTTCTTGGACATTGTACTGCATACATAGGCTTTAATAAAGGGAAACTTTTAAACCACTAGGCCTAGAGCTTTGATATTTAGCATGTAGCATAGCCTAGTAGACCTCTACCTAGATTGTTCATCATGACCCCCGTGTGAAAAATGACACTGCTCGGGTGTCACTTGATTTTGCATAGACTAATACAATGTATAGGAAAAGTTTTTTTTAGCTTACCTGGCTTTTTATAGAGGGAAACTTTTAAAAATCTCCTCTGAAACCACTAGGCCTAGAGCTTTGATATTTAGCATGTAGCATAGCCTAGTGGGCCTCTACCTAGATTGTTCAAATTATGACCCCCGTGTGACAAATGACACTGCTTGAGGTGTCACTTGATTTTGCATAGACTAATACAATGTATAGGAAAATTTTTTTTTAGCTTACCTGGCTTCTTATAGAGGGAAACTTTTAAAAATCTCCTCTGAAACAACTAGGTCTAGAGCTTTGATATTTAGCATGTAGCATAGCCTAGTGGACCTCTACCAAGATTGTTCAAATTTGACCCACCCGGGGGTCACTTAGTTTAACATAGGCTTATAGGAAAAACTTTAAAAATCTGCTTCTCTGAAACCATAAGGTCTAGAGCTTAGATATTTGGCATTTAGCATTGCCTAGTAGACCTCGTCAAAGTTTGTTCAAATTATGCCCCTGGAGTCAAAATTGACCTTGCCTGGGGAGGGGTCATCTGTTTTACAAAGACGTATATAGGAAAACCTATTTGGTATATAACATTGTCTAGTGATCTTCAATCAGGCAAGTGGACTTGTACTTAGGTGAGCGATATTGGCCTTCTTGTTTTAAATTGGCTCTGAAACCATTATATAGGTCTATATAGAGCTTAGATATTTAGCATGACGTATCGCTACCTAATGGACCTCTACCAAGAACGTTCAAAATTGACCCTGCTTGGGGTGTCACTTGATTTTACATAGGCTTATATAGGAAATACTTTATCTTTTTCTCTGAAACCACAAGAAATTTGGCATGAAGCATTGTCTAGTGGACCTCTACTTATATTGTTCAAATTGTGGGTACTTGGTGAAAATTGACCCTAGGCGTGGGGTCACTTGATTTATCATGGATTTCGAAAGGGAAACCTTTTTAAAAAATCTTGTCTATAAGAACCATGGCTTAGATATTTTGAATGTTGCATTTTGTTGTGGACTTTTATGAAGATTGTTCAAATCAGAATCCCGAGATCAAAATTGACCCTATCTGCTATTGATGACCTTGTATTATAGCCAATGATAGCCAGATGAGCGATATAAGGCCATCAACGTAAACAAATGGACTAGTTGATAAAGTTATGGTTATAAGACACTGCACCTTCTATGAATGCCATCTAATATTGTGTAAATTATCAACAAATAAAAAGATCTTCCATCCCTGATGAAGACCATGGTATGGTCAGAACATTATGAATTAATTGAAAGATAAAACAAAGTCCTTTTTAGTGGTTTGTTCCATTACTGAGTATACATCTCTTTATTATTGCATTAAATATTTTGAACAATGTGTGAGCTATGTTCCAGACAAGCTTAAATGTACATTTTTATGATTTAGTGAAGGGAGATTATTTAAATTTTATGGCATAATAGTTATAGTTTTTGTGCAGTTATAATTACTCTTCTGCTCTTTGCAATCTACCAGTACTCTCAGACTCTATGCATAAATATTGAATCACAGCTTATGCGATCATGTTTGTCCAGTTTTGATAAAGTGCTTACATAGTAATTACACTAAACGGAGAGCTAATATGGTATATAATGTAATATAAAAAATATTTCTAGCCATTTTGCTGTTATGAGTTTTCTAAAGGTCAGGACTATGGTTATTGTCTTATGCTTTTTCTAGTCACTATGGACAAGGAATCATTATGGACAAAGAATATATATTAGTAATTCCCATTAGCAGAACACTGCAATAGCTCATAATAGGTTTTAGCAGGCTGAGATTATACTCTAAGAATTGATTTATACTGAACTAAGCTGTGATTCAGCTCTGACTGAAAAATCTTTTTTCTCTTTCAGAAGTGGAAACTACCAGCCTGTACATTCTTGTGTATTGGAGAAATATAATGGATTTAGAAGTAAACATTCTATAAGTCGGTGATTCTGCAGGATTTTCAGTTGAAATTTCAATGTAGCAAAGAGATAGCTGTGTATCAGATATCAGTGGAATCTGTCACAGGTGGTAGTCTGGATCATTCATTGTATACAGTTATGTTTTTCACTTGACACAGTCACTCATGTCAGTGTATGTGCAGTCTGAATCACTGAATACCACAGCTATACAGCATGAGGGTTAGTACTTGCTTTTTTAGCTCACCTGGCACAAAATGCCAGAGTGAGCTATTAGGATTGCATTCTGTGCATCGTCTGTCCGTCCGTCCGTCTGTCCACCTTTTCCTTCAAACGACATCTCCTCTGAAACTATTGGGCCAATGTTGATGAAACTTTGCAGGGATGTTCCTTGCATGAACCTCTATCAAAGTTGCTCAAAGAATTCCATTCCATGCAGAACTCTGGTTGCTATGGCAACAAAAAGGCAAAACCTTCAAACATCTTCTCTGAAATCACAAGGCCTAGAACTTGGATATTTACATGTAGCATGTGGCATTGTCTAGTGGACCTCTACCAAGACTGTTCAAATTATGACCACCGGGTCAAAATCGACCCTGCCCGGGGGGTCACTTGGTTTTACATAGTCTTATATAGGAAAAACTTTAAAAATCTTCTTCTCTGAAAACACAAGACCTAGAGATTAGATATTTGACATGTAACATTAGTTAGTGGACCTCTACCAAGATTGTTCAAATTATGACCTCAGGTCAAAATTGACACCTCCAGGGGATCACTTGATTTTACATAGGCTTAATAGCCAAGGGTAGCCAGGTGAGCGATATTGGACTGTCATTGCCCTCTTGTTTTAAGTAGTTCCTTTTTGTACCTTTTTATTTTATAGTCAATTTTTCAATTTTTTAAAATTCTTGGAGCACCAGTTGTTTTGTATCATTTTGTGCTTGCATTATAGTCTGCTCTCACATGGAGCGGTGCATTTCTTTGAAATTCATTTGTAAATTAATTTCTTGCCATCTTGGTGGTGCTTTCAAAGCTTTTTTAGGCCAACACCAGACAGTTGGGAAATGACATCACAATAGAGTGATTCAATAATACAATGTGAATTCAACAGTCAATTTATTAACAGAACAATTTTTCTAATATCCATGTTAGTCTTGATTTTGTACCTCCTGCATGTCCTGTTTATATTCTATATGCATTGTAATTTCATGGAAAGAAGGTATTGAGGTCACTTGATTGACACCTGGTGTCAGGTTAATTACAGGATGAGCCCATGATAATGGTTCTTTTTCCTTCTCATGATTAGGGACAAACTGGATCATGACCAAAGTCACTCAAACAACAGTGATGTCGTACTGAAGCTGTTTACTTTCCCAGTTATTTAAATAATCTGGTTTTATGTTTATCCGGATATTCAATGTAGGCAACAGCTGTTGCTTGACGTATTGATAAACAGACAAAAATTATTTCAAGATCCTAACATTTTAAAGCCAGTCTGTTGCCAACTTCCTCATAATTTTTCTTAATTTACATTCTATTGATTTCATAGAATCTTGTTCATTTTCCAACATTATTGCTCTTCTCGCATTTTTCAAAGGCCTTAATTGTGCCTTTGAGTCTCTTGTTTCGAAAGATTGCTCCATTTAGGCTCTTTATCTTTCTTTGATTCTATATTTCATGCACTATTTTCTATGCAAGTTGTTTCGAACCTAGGAAGGAAATTGGTAGATATCTATATAACAAAAAACTGATGACAGCTAGTTCATTTGTTTGAAAGCAGCAGACTTTATACGTAAAATGCATGCAATTACAAGTGAAAATATCGCAAGTGCACTGGGGGATTCAGAAATTTATATGTCAGATAGTCTTAGAAGTTGAAATCAATTCCTTTAAATTTTGTAAGGCAAGTGCTGAGTTAAGGCAATCATAAAGTGAATGCAGTTTCTCATTTTTCATCAGGATTAGATCCATGATATAGCTTTAACATGATGGACTAGTAATCCAGTGGTCACACGTTCAATCCCCCACTCCCCCACTCTCTTCACAATTAGTCTTTCACTGTAGATCGTAAACTAAGGTCCTGTTTGTTGATGCTATATGCAGATTTCCCGAAAACACTGAAAATTAACCAACATTTTTTGAGGCATCATTCATGTGTGAAACCCCAAAATATGGTACCTGTCTTCTGTTATTTTACTTGGAGAGTAGCTCCATCTGCCCATTGAAATATGTCCTTGTAAATACTGTGTACAAGTAGAGTTAGGCAAATGTGTGCCATTGTTCTGTTGTTTTAGGCTGCAGAGCCTGTGTTATAACTCTGCATATGATTGATACATGAATTCAGGCACAGGCAGATTACATTTTTATTGTATTAAACATGCAATTAGCTTTTCTTTCTATCCTTTTGTTCTACACTGATTTTTGTTTTCACGCCAAGTTAATCCTGTTGTTGTTTTTAGTTTTAAAAAATGTGACTGCTTCATACTTTGTCTAAGAATTTATTGATACCGTATCCGTGTTTTTTTCTGCGGTGACATTATTTCTTTGTTTTCTGTGGTCAAACAAAACGCCACAAAAATATAATCCACAGAATATTTGTCAAGATTTTTATTTAAGCTTAATATGTGCACATGCTTAGTAATTTCATGAAATACCAGAGAGATACCCCAGTATTTGTCTGTGTCTATACATGAAATATCTGGTATACGGTTCTTTAAAAAGTAATGTAACTATGCTAAAGACTGTACAGGTCATGTACATCACACATCAAGTAATGTAACTATGCACACTAAATATGTTTTAGGGATACTATCCGGATATCAATATTTGTACACCTCCAAGTTATTGGTACAGTAAAGGTAACTTCGACTATTTAATTAAATCCTAATCTTTATATGTTTGTCCATGACATAATTAATTTTAATTATGCGACAAAATAAGATTTATTGTACCATTAATGTGACACTTGCTATAGTCAATCTTTAGCGATAGCGTTTGCTGACAAAAGAGTTTCAATTCTAGGCTAATTGTGAACAAACATTTAGATTAAGGAAGATTATACATGTATTAACTTGTTTGACAGTTATGAATTTTTGAAAACCAAATTTTAGAAACATTAAATAGTTTATGAATTCTTTTACATTTCTCAAAATTTGTTTAGGTTGCTCTTAAGTTAATCTTTTCTTTCTCCCGGAAAAAAAAAAAACCAAAAAACACCCCCCGGCCCCCTCAAGACCCATTACAGATATAAAAATTATCCTAATATGACATAAAGATTAACTTACCCATTATTGTCTTTATATAAAAGTAAGTCCTCGGATAGAATTCGCCTTGAGTAACTGTAAGCTATAATTTTATAAGAAAATAACAACTTGATAAACGTCTTAGTAGTACAAAAAAATGAATATCCGTATATTTGAGCTGAGGGCAAATACAATTTGGGCATGGACATGCCTAATATATTTCTTTAAAACTTGTCCATCTAAAAAACAGGATTTATCATACTGTTAATGTGTTGGTCTTTTGCTCACTGACATTCCTACTTACGGGAAGAAACATGTACTGACAGTTTGAATTTGAAAACAAATTAAATTGTTTAATTGTTATGTTTCTCACTTTAAGTTCAGACCTACAAACAGAGAAAGTTACCTCAATTTTTTTCATTTTATCAGTGTTTAAGTTTGAAAAAACAGGTTTGTAAATCGATAATATGTGTTTAACAGTTTGTAAAACTACATTTGCATTTGACAGTGTTAAATTGAAAAATGTTTGTTGTATGTGAAAACTGAAATTACATTGCGAATTGAGACAGCAGTACCTTTAAAAGATATTGATTATGGAGCTATAATTTATTTATAAAACTGTTTATTTCCAGAAACCAAAAGTTCACTGACACCTGGACAGATTGCTATTATAACAATCAGCACAACATTTGCCTTCTATATCACTGTCATGGTTATTGTGTGTATGGGAGAGTATTACCAGTACAAGAAAGGCAAGAGAAGAAAGGTAACCTAGAATAAGCAAAAACATTTTTGAAAATTCATTGTTCGCTTCAGCAATTGTCTAAGAACCCTGTAGGATTCTCTGTAGTCTGATGCTATTGCGACACTGATCTTTAGATCATCTTGGCACAAGCTACTCGGTCTAAGCTACACCTGATGTCTGGTAGTGTTCAATATTGCTACAAACAACGGGAAATGGCTTTTTTTGAAAATGTTTTCCTCAACTGTGAATTAGCCATTTTAAAGCCACAGTATTTACAGTAATGCCCACTTATAGCAAACTCTGTTATAACGAAAATTTT
Organism: Saxidomus purpurata; assembly: GCA_022818135.1. NCBI lineage: Eukaryota > Metazoa > Mollusca > Bivalvia > Venerida > Veneridae > Saxidomus > Saxidomus purpurata. The sequence goes on along the minus strand of JAFMSR010000003.1, from coordinate 28,374,697 downwards.
TGTATAATGTAGTAAAAGTTATTCCCCACTTCTTAATTTCTATGTAGTCTCACATACATAAAATGAAATTGGATATAGCAAAAAAATTGGCTGTAACATATTTGTTCCCAGGTAACAAGAAAGGATTTGTATGTTAATATTAGCTTGGTTAATGTAGCAGATATGTACATCAGGTTATCAATGTTACAATTTATTCAGCCCAATTGATGACACAGGACTAGAGTGATATTATACATTAAATTTGTTTTCTCTAAAATTATGTTGTTGAGTACGACCACCACTAGGTTGTTGTGGTTTTTATGTTTGAATACATTCATAAAGGTTACCTTTGAGAGATGTAAAATGCATGCTGTTACATTTTAATTGAAATTTTCCTGTGTGAATTGAAGTTTTTGTGGAAAATACGATAAAATGTTGCTGTTATTAACTCACCTTGCACAAAGTGCCAGAGTGAGCTATTAGGATCACGTGTCATCTGTCCTACATCTGTTAACATTTTCCTTCAAACGACATCTCCTCTGAAACCAGGGCCAGTACAGTTGATGAAAAAAACTTAGGCAGGGATGTTCCATTGCATGAAGCTCTACCATAGTGCACCCTTCAAATTATTTTCCATTAGGCCTAGAGGTAAGATACTTTGATTGCTATGGATGACCAAGATTGAAAAAAACCCTTGTTAACAATCTTGGCTTCAGATCATTATTTAGACTCTACACAGGATGAAGCCTAGAAATGGGCTTTATGCATTATTTTGATTGTAAGGTATTCAGTTGTCTATGTGGACCAACATTGTTAAAAACTTTTTATGACCCCCTGGGCCCAGTTAAGTTTAATTGACCTCCCAGGGGCCAATTTTATTGCAGCTTTTGACAGATCAATTTCAACCTGTTCAGTACACATCTTGAGTAGGATAGCTATTATTCTAAACCCACAAGGCATAGAGGGTTATGTAATTTTTAGCATTGCCTAGTGGAGCTTGTACCAAGATTGTTCAAATCAAAACCCTGTTAAGGGTTAACCAATTTAGGCTTCAAAAGTGCAGAGAAATCACTTTGAATTTAACACTCTTAGATTTTAACCTCCATTATGAAAGTGTATAACTATGCAAGGCTTTATGCAATTATTTTGATTTCTAAGGTATCCTCAATGTTGATCTATATAGATCACACATTTCAAAAAACACCTTTTTATGCTTATTTTCAGTACATGTTAAGTTTTTTTAATTTGAACATCCAAATTCAATTTCAAAACTATTGCAGGTATTTTTGAACTAACCATTTTCACCCAGACCTTCAGTCAACATGACAAGAGTACAGTGCTAGGTCAAGGTTCATTGACATAATTATCCCTTTTGGCTTACAAGGTCATGCAGCTTGGCAATTTATGTAATTTTTATTTCAAAATTTCCCTTGGAAAAGGTCAGTATCCTCACCATACTTGTTTACCATGATGACCTACATGCAAAGTGGTCATTGTAAAACATAATTCAGCCAAAGTTTTTGACAGAATCATGCTAGCTAGACAAGCAAAATAAAATCAATTATTGCCTTAAGTCTCACCAGTCCATTTCATAAACAGACAGTAAATTAAAGTTGGAAAAGCTACAGTGCAGATAAAACATGAAGCAGACAGCAAAAGGTTTTAATGAATTATGGCCCTTTTTGACTAGTGCAGTTAAAATTTTCATGTCCAGCAGACGTAGCAATTTGATGAAATTAGCTTTCACAGTTGCAGACTCATCTATCATGAGACCTAGCAAAAAAAGAAAAGCTCTGTGAAAAGTTTCTGATTGTTCTTGATTCCTAGTTTAACTTGTTGTAATGAAAATGAAAAGCAAATAGTGTAGATCATGATCCTAGACAGGGCAAAGTGATGCTTGGAAAACAGTGCAAATACTTTGATAAGAGCAGGTCAGCATAATGAATAGCAAACAGTGCAGATCATGATCAGACAACAAAATAATAAATAGCGATGATAGTGCATATCATGACCAGGCAGCAAAATAATGAATAGCTTACAGTGCAGATCATGATCAGACAGCTAAAAGATGAATAGCGAACAGTGCAGATCATAATCAGACAGCAAAATGATGAGGCTTAGAGTTTAGATCATGATCAACAGCAAAGTGTGGCATAGAATACTGTTCAATTCATGTTCAGACGGCTGTATATTGAAATGCAAATTGGGTCCACCATCAGACAGCAAAATAATGAGGCTTAATTAGGTTTCACCCATATGGCTGTTCAAGTCATGACCTCATGATCCAAATTAACCCTGCCTAGGGGTCTCATGATTTTACATAGGGAAATCATGAGCCAAAGGTAAAAATTGACCCTTTCCTGCTATTAATAACCTTCTATTTTAGCCAATGGTAGACAAGTTAGCAATATAGGGCCATCATGGCCCTCTTGTTTTCATTTATTTTCAAAAAAACGTACAATGTAATTATGCATGTGTTGAAAGTTTATGTATAATATAAGGAAAAACGTATCTAAACAACCACAGTACTAGTATGCATATGGAAAACTACTACTATGAACATACACCAGTAATTTGCAGCTCAGAAGTGAGATTGATTTGAAGCTTCATTTAAGTCTCTGGGGACAATAATTTGCAAACCACAAAAATAACTCTTTTCATATCATGGACAGGCTTTAAATTAGAAACTCTGATCACAGTTTTTGCATGCAAGCCCATGCCTAAAATAACCATATTTGGGATTGATGTGAAATTTCAATAAGGTTGTCAGGAGTGTCAGATATTCAAATTTTAAGTAAATTAAGGAATTCTTTGATTGAAGACTTGATAAAAAAACATGTGCTTGGAGTTCTGTATGCAAGTCACTACTAGGCTCAGTTACACTGCCATGCAGTCAGCTGTCATGCATATATCTCAGTAAATGCTTTACAGGAATAATTCGAAATTCTATTTTAGTCTTGAGCCTCAAGACTTGAGGGTTATCAAAATCCAAGTTACATTACTTTTGACTGAATTTGATGGTATTACAAATTCTTCTTCCACAGAAAGGTCAAGAGTCTTTTGTTGACCAATGTATTATAGCTGATTTTTCACAGAAACAGTTTGGATTATTTTTTTGTTTGTTCAAGTTGATTTTATGTACATATTCTCAATAAATACCTATTACTTGATTGCGTTCAGGGATATCCTAACAGAAATAAAAGATTATAGACAGAAGATGCTTCAATTTTACTAACAAAGCATTGAGTAGCCAAGTCATGAGAAATGTGTTTTGCTTTGACTGTTCTTAGTCACAGTTTTGGTTACAAGGGAAAATGACGTATGGCTTAATACTGAGTAACAGTATATATTGCAGTCATGTCATGATTAAGGAGTTGTCACAGAAGCTGACAAACACTAACAGAGTCGCTTGTATTTTCAGATGGAAGTAAGAAGAAGAAGACGTTCTCCTAACATAACATCAGCTGGAAACCTTGACAGTGATATAAGGACAGGGTCACAGTACGAGTCCAGTGTCAGCCAATCAGATTACACCTCCTCATTTCAAGCTAGACAATCAGCAAGGTTTGAGCCCAAACCTACAACATCAAAAGTGCAAGGAAGTGTTCAAAGTCAGTCTATTGACATGAGGATCAGCATGGGACCAGAGACCAATGAATCTTATGACCGTATTGTAACCATTCCATTTGAGGAAAGTTTGAACAATGTTCATGTAGACTGTGATACTGCCTGTGAAAATGGCAGCCAGGATATTGTGACATTGCCACTGATAACCAGACAATGTGATGATATTCTCGACACAGACGGAGAGATTTTCTGTGATAGTAACGATTCCAGGGACATGTATCGACGACTTGAAGCTGATGTGTGATGTAGAAAGGATTTCTGTTTCTCAGTCCATGGGAGATAATTCTGCTTGTTATTGTATACATTCATGTTGCCCCATTTACTTTGCCTTATAGAGTTTATTAGATTTTTCACCACACTGCATATAGTCAAGGTGTGATATACAACTTGGCAGGATGACCGGTCCTAACAACAAACTGCTTTCATTGATTACAAACATATAAAATGGAAACACTAATCTATTAATAGTAATTGATCAAGAGAGCAAATGCTTTGCAAGTTTTCGCAAAAAAAGATGTGGAAAAGTTTGAAGTCCATTAAATCCAATTGAAGACATTGCTCCAGCTTACAGTGCAATTTGTCTGAGTAGTTTAAATGTAAAGATACTGTGCATAAATTACAAGGAGAACAATGAAAATCATCAATATTTACAAAACAAAAATGTACGAAGTCCTTTCAGTCGTTTGATTGGATGAGCTCCTCTGCACTGTATACCCTAGAGAGAAGTAAGCACTCTAGGGAGTTTGGTATATATTTGCTTACCTATCCAAAAGAATAAATAATTGGTACAAAATGGAATCTGACATTTACTTGGAGAACTACATTGTAACTTTGTATAAATTTATAATGTTCAGAATTTCCACACACTCATGGTTGTTTAATATGAATATTAATTAGGCCTAGAAAATTGTTTGTTTAGGGTGACGGCCCAGAAATTATTATTTAGCCTAAGGTAGGTAGGCTATTAAAAACACTTGATAGGATACAAGGTATGCTATTGTTGTAAAGGAACAAAGTATTATTTAATAAAGTAGAATTACTAGTCTTACCCTTAAAACATGATTGTTAAGGGCATTAAAATGTTGATCATGTTTGAGTGGTTACGTGTAGTTAGAGACTTTTATTTATAATCTCTATTTGCTGTAAAAAAAAATGTTACAGAATCAGAAAAAAACTCAAGGGTCAGCAGGTTTAGATAGGTAGGGTCAGGTTACCCTAAACAGACATTTTTTTTTTAGGCTTGAGCAAATTCATATGTGAAAAAGAAAATGTACATGCTAAAATAGCACTGTTTATTTTCTGACAAATTAAAGGGATTAACTTACTTTACCAACGAAATGTAATTTTATCCATACATTATATGAAGTATATAACAAAAAAGTTGTGAACCAGAATGGTGAATTATTACTGGGATTTTAGGGTTGGTTGCAAACTTTGTCAGCTGCATGAAAACAACTTTAAAGTAATATTTCACCAGGCCAGCTCAGTAACCTATGAATAAATGTAACTATATGAAGTTTAAGATAAAACTTGAGTTCCACTGTGCAGAAACCACTGTCTTTGAATTGCAGCATTCTAAAAAATGCAGACCAAAATGTGAACATGTTCAGATGGATAGATTCGTTAACAAATATGGTTTGAGATCTCACTATATATATAGATGCAGGTTGCAGAACACAGGCTGAGCTTGGTTTGTGTTTGTCTCAATGCCAAAATAATAGGTTTTCCACAGCATGGCTGATATAGAATAATTGTATTTATTTACTTAGCTTAGTGTTGCGGTCTTGTACATGTATTTGCCTTTTTAGGTCATTTCAGTATTTTATATTGTTACCTACTCATGAGTGTTGTGATCACATATATGTCAGTGTTGTGGCAAACTGAGATTCACTTTACTTTATGGCTCTACACTTGGAAATACAGAATTTTTCTATCTAATCGAGATGCTGAGTAGAATTCCATCAGTCAGTGAGGATCACTGTAACCTAATGCATGTTAAATATATAAAAAATTATGTTGATTAAGTATATATTGAACAAATTGATACATCGATGTCACAATTATTGCCATTATAGAGGACCTGTGATTATGCCCTGAACAATACTAGTGTATAACTTTAAAATAAACTTATAGCTGCTGTGAATGTATTTAATGTACTTGATACTAATTGAACATGTATAAATATTTTAGTATTTATGAGCCAAAATACTGTGGGTAGATTGTGTGGCATTTGGTGGTGTTACTTGTGTTACCTTAACTAAAACCATTATGACTTTTTAAACAGTCTGCAAATTTTAATGCAAATGAGTTAGTCTTGTTTTTTCTACAGGGTACTTTGGCAGTTTTGCTTCTTATCAAATATATGTTGTTTAGTTTCATTTTTACCTTTTCTACATGTATTGATATAATTTATTTATAATTTATTTATAATTTATATAAACTTTAAGGGAAAATCAGGGGAAAGAGTAAGACTTCATACATTAAATTCTTTTAATCTAAGCCTTAGGCGTGGGCATACTGATTGACACAATATTGAAGTTTTGTTAAGTAAAACACGTACATTACAAACCAGTCTTAAAAAATTATAAGTTTTAAAGTAGGTTCAAAACTATGACATTCTCATTTATATTTTAGGTCAATGTCTTTTCAATTACATTAATTTAACACATGTACATGTACTACTAATTCAGAAATCCGTCTTTATACTTCATGTAAAATACTGTCAAAGACTGTTGCAATATTTATGTAAGATGGTATATTTCATGTAGAATTTGTATTAGCACTTGGTAAGAATTGTATAGTTCTTCACCTGCTGAATATGTGTTTTGCTACATTTTTTTGTCTTCATTCTTATTTTTCATTAGTCAATTTTGCCTCGTTTGCACATAACATTACATATATTTTCAGGCAGCTTTGTGAATAGAAAATATTGTACATGTAGTTTGATTGTAACAGTTTGTCATTTGAACTTGATTATTGTTTAGCTCAATAGAGCACATATTGTTCATCGTAATCTTAAGGGATTGTTGAAGTTTGTTATCATCCAACATTTCTTGTCAAACCAACATCCTCTCCTTAAGAATTCTGCAAATTTCAGTGAAACTTTACAATTGTTTCTTTAGTGGATGCTAACAAAGCTGTTAATCAATTCAATTCAATGCAGAACTCTGTCATGGTAGATCTAGTTAAGGGGCCATTTTATGACAGCCCATTTCATAATCAAACTTTCTCAGTCATTTGTTTGCTCCCTCAGAATCTAGTTTGTTCAATGATTTTTTTGTCAGAGTTATATTATACTTTTATGCCATATGCTTGCTTCAGTGGCTGTAAAGTAGCTCATCGACTGACAATCAACAAATTGCAACTTTAAGTCTGCAACGTGGTCAATCTTTTCATGATGAATTGTTTTTTATTAATATTAAATATTAGATCTATAATAATTTCATTTTTTTGCATCAAGTTGAAGGCTTGAAAGAATTATAGTTGTCAAGATTGGATAGGTTATTTGACTTATTGCATGCTACAGAAGTACTAATTGCCAATTACTACTCTCTTATGAGTTATGACATAGCTATGTTAGATGTTTAGTTCTTAATGGTTAAGTATTCAACATGACTTTCTAGGGTTTTTTTGCCTTTAGCCATAGGCATCTATTTTACAAATTAATGTTAAAAACTGTATAATTTGAAAAGCATTTGAATAGTACATGTACTATTGTTTGCCATTCATATATCATGATATATCATGAATAATTGCACAATCAATGCATTTCTAGTTGAATTTATGTCTTCCTCATCTTAAGAAAAACATTTTCATGAGGCTTCCAGTTATTGGTATTATCAGATGTCATAAACAGTACCTAGGAGCTTAACCATAGGCCATGGTCAAAAATAAAATGTAAAGACCATGTCAACTGCAACCTACAGTTAACAAGACAAATGTTCATTCAAGATCTGTTTTCTACAGAGGTCACAAATGAAAATGGTAAAACGGCCGTATTTTGTGAAACCATGAGTTAAGACTTTTAATTGAATTACATTACGATCATGATTATACTGTGGACTCACCCTTTATAATGCTTATCCATCTCTGAGATACACTACAGCTGTAGAATACTCATTTTCCTTTAATGCAGTGTAATAAATTAACAGTGTTGTGCTAACTAGCTAGAATGTTCTTAAGATTTTGTTTGAAAAAGAGTTTGTTAAATATGAAGTGTCCAACATGAATTGTGATATTTGACAACCACTCCAGTGTCATAATATGGATTCATTCTCTTGTGTGTAAGTCTTGCTGTTGGTGAGTACTGTGATGGTGAAGAAATTTCTTCATGTATAGCATTTAAATGTAAGTTCTTGAAGCAGTAATTGTAACATATAATTATGAACTTTAATGTTCTGCAAGGTTTAGAGGACCCTGTCTCACTTATATTTAGCTCTCCAGGGTGAAGTTCAGTAGAGCTCTTATGCAATGGTGGTTTGTCCGTCGTCTGCCCAGCTGTCTGCCCATAAAGTTTTTCTTGATAACACTCTAGAGGTTGCAATTTTCATGCAACTTATAATAGTCTTGTGCAGATGGTTGCCCTCAACCTGAAGATGATCCAAATTGGTCAGTGGGTCAAAGATCACAGTTAACCGCACATTGAACACTTTTCTGCTGAATATTTTGAGATCTATATCAACTGAATAGGATGAGGGGTCCTACGGAATAGACAATTTCTACTGTTTGAGGGTTAGTGGATTCAAAAGGTTGCATGCAGCTTGTTGATGATCACTTTTTGAGGGGGGAATCAGTGGGTCAAGGTCACAGTGACTTCTGTTAGTGTTTTCTTGATAACATTCCAACTGATTTTCACAAAACTTACTCAGAACAGTCCGGTCAGTCGAGTAGAGCGATACTGAGCCTCTTGTTAATGAATATACTAGTATCATGTTGATCATGTTTAAAGGATTTAAAGTTACAGATTTCTGTTATATTGTATATTTTTTGTTATCTATAATTAACTTGTATTAATTTTAAATTTTATTACACTGAATGTTTTTCTATTACCCTGCTTTTTGTTGTCCCCTAAGACAGAAGGATATACTAACAATTTAGTTTTGTCCTTCGATTTTCTATCTGTTCTTATTGTTTGTTAGTTAGTAACTTAGACATGGTTTTGGAGATTTCAGTAATAATGTGTAGACTTTTTATTTCAGTTTTTATTATCATGGTTGCTTGCTAGCCTGCATGTTTATTGCATAACTGGTGAAAAATACAAGGTGTTGCCCTTCCTAATGCATTAAATCAGTTTCATTATTTTCTGATTGATGATTGCCCTTCGTCTGTCAACATTTTGCTTCAAAAATTTCTCATCTGAAACCACTGCTTAGAATGTTCCTTGCATGAAACCTTACCAAAGTTGTTCAAAGAATTCCATTCCATGCAGAACTCTGGTTGCTATAGCAACAAATAGGAAACACTTTAAAAATCTCAGAAACCTCAAGGCTTAGAGCTTAGATATTTGGCATGTAGCATTGCCGAGTGGACTGCTATCAAGAATGTTCAAATTATGAACCCTAAATCAAAATTGACCCCGCTCAACACTTGGATTATGGCCCTTGAATTATGCAAAATTGCCAAAATTAGCCTCGTCAGCTCTCTAAGTCGAATAGCTTTTATCCCATCTTCATAAATCTTGGTAAAAAAATATTTGTGGGCATAATATCTAGGCCAAGTATGAAAACCAGCCAAATCACCCTAGACACTTTTTGATTATGGCGATTGAATTATGCAAAATTGACCAAACTAATTGGTGAAAATATTTGTGGGCATAATGTCAAGGCCAAGTTCGATAACTAGCAAACTCGCTTAAGGCACTTGTAGATTGTAGCCCTTGAAGTATCGAAAAATGATGAAATCAACCTGACCAGCTCTGTAGTTAAAAATGGTGAATCAGCCTTGTCCGCTCTATAGTTCTAACAGTTTGTACAAAACCTATGAACTGCCAGATACTGAGTTATGTTTCCTTGACAGCCTATTTTGTGACAGTTTGACACTCTTGTTTCACACTGCTCTGTTTGTGTACCTGAGCACATCGTGCTCGATGGAGAGCAGCTTCATGCTTAAAGGTGAGTGTTCGTGTACGCCCCATGTTGGTCATGTGTCGTATGTCAGCCCACACTTACATTATGAATAATCGAGAGGCTACATTTTAAGTCCAATCATCATAAAAGTTAGTCAGAATGTTTTGGTGATAAACTCAAGGTCAAATCTGAAACTGAGTCACATGGGGTCAAATACTAGGTCACCCAGTCGGATCATAGAAAAACCTAGTCAGCATTCTACATTTTTGAATCCAGAATGTTTGTTTTGATGAACTCTGTGACAAGTTTGAAAGTTGATCAAACTTGAGGTCATCAAACTTGAGGTCAAAGACAAGGACACCAGGTCAAATAATAAAAGACCACTGTGTACAATATAGAGGCCACATTTGAGATCTTTGGTAAAAGGAAAATTGGTGTTTATCTTGATAAACTGCAAGTCCAGGTCAGAACTGGGTAGCATTGGGTCAAACATTAGGTCACCAGATAGGTTGTGGTTAACATTTTGGCCTTTTTTGTTTTTTTAAGTTATTGTATAGAAATTTGGACTGTTTTTTTTAAGTTTTGCAAGCAGATTTCAAAATTGTCATCGGCTGACCTTAATCATGACATTATGACCTACTTGCTTCTCATATGGATCAATTTTACCCAGATGAGTGATATAGGGCCATAATGACCGGCTTGTTTATGAAACCTTAGTCTCTTAACAATCTACTGATTTTTAAAGTCAAAATCTCTCATGAAATTTGTCTTGAAAACTTATGTTCTTTTTTTCTCCAAAACCACACATGACAGGAATACAAATTTGTTGAATTTGCTTTTTTACAAATGATTAGTTGACAGTGCCTGCTATGGTTAAACACTGAAATCCTAGACGAATAGAATGTCATTTTTTGATATATGCATTAGCAGATTTATTTTATATAATGTTAATTATTTACATGTATAATTATAATTGGCAGATTTGGTGATTTCTTTGTGTGTCTTAATTATGACCAGGAAACATTGCTATAGTTTTTCGCAAGTCTTTAGGCAAATGTTTGCATTTTAGTTTCTCTCTGCGTATCAGATGATGTTAATTTGAATAAAACATTTGCTGGCGTCAGAAAATTTAATTTAGTGTATCAAACTGAGTGGTTTGTTTAGCACTATATTCAGCTTGGAAACTCATATTGATTAAACACCGCTGCAGGTTTTGTTTTACCCTGAAAGAGTTCAATGAGATCTAATCTAATTTCACAATATTGTTATTGCATTTTAGCTTTTTTTCTGTTTAACTACATTGTTGGTAATTTTAAGAGAAAGAATTGGACTGAAATGACATTTAGTGAACTCAATGTAAAGAGGAGAGAATGTAATTCATGCAATTTTCTGTAATTAAGTTTAATGCTGAAATCCTTATATTGGTCTCCCTTAAAGTTGAACAATGACCTTCATTAGATGACAATAATTTTGACTTGTGTGGTGCATTATGCCTTATTGATATTAAGAAACAGTGAAGACTTTAATGTAATACCTTTTCTCTCTTTTTTTTTTAATGAGAACACATACACAAAAGTTAGAAGCATACTAAATATTAGATGACATTGAGCCATGTAGTAATTTTAGGACCACCTTCTGAAATTTTAAGATATATTTAGCATTGCCAAAATTATTTGTATTTGCTCATTTTAATTTGTTGACATAAACTGATTAATTCAGTAGAAATTGAATGTGTCGTTATATAAACGAATTACATTTAGCATTGTGTTTTACGTCTTCTTTGTCAAAAATGTATGTGTAATGATTTCAAGAGATTAGAATGATTTTAACTGTTGCCACATACTCATAAAATCAGGTTTAGGTATTATATACAGTAAAATTTCAGCTATTTTTATTTGTATATTAAGCACAAAGCATTAATGTGTGTTGTACCATATATTAGAGCTTAACTGTTCTGAAACCAATAGGTGTACCACGTTGTGATTGGCGAATTTTCTTCCAAGAAAATGAATTTAAAATAAATCAAGAAAATCCATGTTTTGTTATTCTTGAGTTCTGCAATGAGAACACTCGTTGCGACTCTAGCTTCGTTGTTTTCCTTAAAGACTTTGTATAATAGTCTGCATTTGGTTACTCACGATGATAATTTGCTTGAAACAAAGAAACTGTAAACGGGCTCATAAAATATGTACTATAAATTAAAATTGTTTTTAAGAGAGTAACCTAGCTTCCTTGTACTGAGAGTTACAGTGCAGACATTGATCCGATTTCACACGCTTCTAAGGAAACTAGAAGATCAGTATCTCAGTAAATTTAAGAGATTTTTATCTCTACGTAAAACATGACAAAGTGCATAAATAATGACACATAACATATAGACATAATAATAGGAAATCTGCTTTTCAGTGGGCCATGTGTAATAGCAAACTTTAAAGCAGGTATGATATTATCCAAGCTCGATATACGTACATGCAAATATGTGTGCATCAAACCAGACAGTATGAGCAAAATAAAATATGTTTTCAAATTGTTCTAGCCAGTCGAAATTCGTGCACATGTTCGAGCATTGTTACTATCATGAGAATGATCCCACTGGCTTCTGACACTTTACTTTTTGCAGCTATTTGTCGGGGAATAACCGTTGCTAAAATCTGCTCTTTAAACTTCTTAGAAAACGTTTACATAATACTTCTTGGGTAGGTAAACCATTCGTTAATCTTATATTACGACGCACGTGTGTTTGTAAGTCCGCACGGTATTCGTACGACAAGAAGAAACCAGTTCGACGATAATTGCTCATTTTAGCTAGAATCGTTAAGGATATCGTATTGAGCCCGTATGGCGAGCGTAACGCATTGCAGGCCTCGTGCGGACATTGCAAGTTCCCCAACCAGTGTCCGTAGTATCGTTCAAACATCCTGCTGTGTCCATGCTACTCCCCTGAGATAGTCGTGAGAGCGTTCCAAATCCGTGATTCCCGTACTAGCTCTACTTGTATCCGTACGGGGCCATTGCGAGCTGCTCCCGACTTCGAAAATTGCTACGAGCTAGGCGAAACTCGGGAGATCAGTAAAACATTTTCACCGAGTCCTCTACGAGTTCAAAAAAATCCATACGATGCTTGCAAGAGTCAACGATGTCCGTACGGACTCTGTGCGATTTTGCAAAATTTAGACTGAAAACCTTGTCGTACGGAGCTTGTAGCATTAATGTGACCAGGGTATAACACATACATGTATAAGCGTCACTGCAGAAATCTTAGACATCATTAAACGCTCGCTTCGAAAAGAGATGTCGCGTACTTATACCACGTGAAACTAGTCTGTGGCAGCCGGTGCATAAATGAAAGAATAAAATGCGCCTTCAATTTTACAAGGTAGTCTCAAATAAATTAAAAAAAATCAATAAACTTTTGTAACTGTAGTCATCTAACGTGCAGATAAAATTATTCCTGTATGTGTGTTAGATCTATGTCTTCAAATAATTTATAAAACATGGCTCTGAGAAAAAAAAGAAGTCGAGGAAATGTGACAGACAAAGAGAGGGCAAGATATAGTGTTTTGTTATAGCAAACATGATGCATATGCATGTATAAAACAACATTTACTAGTCTTTACTAGTCCAACCTGTTCACAGTGAGGTTCGAACCTACGTCACTGCGATCTAAAGCCGCGCCGTGATTTGCGTTTTACCAAACTTTCAGGGGGTTTAAGAGATAAGAAACGGACACTAAATGTTATCAAATGTCTTTTGACTTCAAAGTGTAACAGTGACACTGACTCGAGGCTGTTTGTAATTGTGCTTATTGGGTCCACCATCCTCGTTCGAGGTATAGTCGGTACGACCCGCTGACTCGAGGCAGTCGCAGATCGCCCTTTATGTGTGAATACTTTGCCCTCAGGCATTCTAAAATTCCTCACCTCGTTACAAGATATTACAGCTTACTAGTCACACGTGTCGATGTTACAGTAATACCCCGGTAGTATAACAAAGTTAATGAAACATAAATTACAATACGATGGATCAGTTTTAACAAAGAAAAGTTTCAATGAGATCCTATTCTTTACATCTATGACACAGTGCAAGTGGGAAGATATGTCCCTACAAACCATGTACCAGTTAAAAGTAACATGTTTTTTCACCCGCTCGTAATTCATATCATGAGATTTATGTCATATTTTTCTAAGAACTGCATTTTAGACATTTGACTTAAAAAATCGTTTCCTGTTAAGTGCATCATAATTTTGTGATATAGCTATAAGGATTTTTTGAAGGAAAAATAGAATGCCATATAAAAAAATTTGATACATGTAAAGTGGTACTTGTGGGAAACTGTACGCACGGAACACTGTGTGACTTTAGCATATACTCCTATAAATAAACCTATGATTACAGACCACTGGCAGGAAGACTCATTTTCTATACAAAATGAACTTAAGGTAGTGGATGTGTAATGAGTACTTCCTGTTTAGGGATCATTTGGAATACTTTGGATTTTATAGCAGTACCTATTTTGTACTGTGGTGCAGTGGTAGAGCGTCTGCTTTGAGATCAAGAGGTCCTGAGTTCAATCCCCGAAGGAGCCAAAACTTTTTTTCGTTATTTTTTCTTTTTTAGTTATCAAACTGAATAACATGAAAAATTAAGCCATTTTACAAGATTTGAGAACTGTATCTTAATTTTCCTTGGTTTTATCAAGCTGTACAGTTACTTGAAAATACAAAAATTGACCGTGCTCATTTTTAAAAGTTGAATATCTCAAAAAGTAGACGGTAAAATATTTTTATTTTTTCTTATATTTCAATTCATATACTACTTATAAAAGTTTTATAATCAATAGTGATGGCCCTACTCCGAATCTTTTGCTAAAGCCGTGTATTTGTACATGTGTGATATGTCTCGTGGCAAAATTAGGAAAATTGTATACCCTAGTTTTTGACATATTGCATATTTTTTGTTACACATGTTAAGCTTGTAGAATTATAATTCATGTTTTGTAATTCTACATTGCTTGTAGTACTTTTTGAACCTGGATTTTTTTTTAAATGTATATAGATACTTGCAAACATACCTATTTTAACTTTTATGTTATTTTTTAATATGGTCAGTATTTCTAAAGTGGGGGTAGGGCAACAAAAAACGAAATTAATTTTTAATTAAACGGTGAAATGTCTTTAAATTTTGCACACTAGTCGGTTAACAGATGTAGATCATATAAATGTTAAGTTTAATGTGTTTTGGAATAGTGTCCATTAGACCCCCAATACCTTAAGCTAGTTACATCACATAGAGACGACCATCTTTGGCAACTTTTTCAAATTTTCATTTCGTACCTATGAGATTACAGCAGCTTGGCAATCTACTTGATGAAAAACTTAACTTCCCCTATCATGTGAACTAAACACTAATATATCAGAAATAATACATGTATAAAATTGAGTTAATTTTGATGAAATAAAAGGCAAGTCCGACTTTCATTCTTTCCTCAAGGGAGTGCTATTTGACCAGTTTTAGCCAGCAACATTTTATGAGTCGTAACAGTAATTACAAAACAAGGAATTAAAAAATTAAGGTCACCTGCAAGAAGGATGATTCTTGATTTAAGGAACTGTTTGAAAGTTCATGCATTATCTCATATGTCTATCATAAAAAGCTTTACAAAGTGAAATACTATTTGGTGTAATGAAAAAACTGTCAAAGTATTTGACCTTTGGGCAAATTCCTTGTGATTGTCTTAACAACAAAAGAACTGCATGGAATGCATTCTCATAACGCAACAGATAAAACCACCCAAAACATCCCTGAAAAGGTTGAACAAAATTGATCATTTAGATGTCGCGAAAATGGGACGAGTTTGACAGACGGACGGGTGATAGACGCACGATAAGTGAGCTCATTGCGTGCATATTATTGAGTGCTAACTCGCGCAAACCAATGATAAACCTTTACAAATTTACGATAGCGCTAACAACTGACCAATAATAAAGACAAAATTAATCACGTGGGTTTCGTCTGCGTCGAAAAGCGTCTACTGACCACGAGCTGTAGCCTTGTTTAATGGGCGTCATCGTACCATTATACGGAAGGTTGTTTTATGATTCGTTTATTTTTTGGTTAAACTGTAGTAAATGTGGTTTTTTTTACTTATTATGATAACAGTTACATATAACATAATGTATTTGGTTTTTCCCGTTGATAGGTTGTTTACTGATATTCTAAAATGACTTTGATTCCTTTAATCATGTTTCAAAAACATGCGCAGCGCCTTTGATGCTTTGCATCAAAATTTGTCTTATTTGTATAAATAGTACAATAAAATAATGCTAAACTAAGCAGATAGATAAATGTATCGAATATAATTCAAAATTTAGAAGGATACATGTATACTTTTCTGTTTTGTTGTGTTGTGTCATTAATTGTCGACTATTCGGGACTATAAATACATATGCCTTCTACGTTTCACGGTAAAAAAAGATGAGTCCTTGGTTATTTAGGCCTGGAGAAAACGGCATATCGGTTAATTGTAATAGCGGAAAGAAGATTTTGTTGCAGGAGTGGTACAATGACGATATCAAAGACACAAAAAATCGCCAAAGATGCATCGAAGGTATGAAATCGCATAGTCTGATTAAATAATGCATGGTTCTTAATCATTTCTTATATAATAATGCTTTACCCGCAAATATATAAAATACACGGAATGATCTATGTAAACCTTATAAACACATTATTTACGTTTCGATCAGTATAATAGGCCGATAGCGATCACTTGACGGGTTCGCAAAAGTATGTGTACACCTGAAAAATAACGTGTGTCAAGTATACCCCCACCTTAATAGAAAGATAATTCTCCTGAATTATGCAATCATATATCCTACAGTCACTAATTGATTAAAGGTATCACTATTGAATATTAGCAATAACAGCAAAATATTTCTTATCATATTTGATAATAAACAACCTTAAACTCTAAAACATAAAATAACATATTTTAAAACATTGTTAAATGTCTGTAATAACTTTAAACTGTAAAACTTCAACATTATACTTTAAGACTTAATCTTGATAATATTAGAATTTACTTAAATGAGCAAAGCTCATGTAGTAATCGTCACATAACTGTTTCTAAGCTCTGTCCTATAGCTTACACATTTAGTCATCAAAGACTTATCACCGTCACATTTCAATTCTCATTATCCTTTAAACGCTCGGATACAATATTCAAAATTCTAAAAGTACACATATCTTCATAAAAACTGCACATTTAACACCTTTAGCCATCAAAGACTTTTACCACTGTCACATTACTTTTCAACAACCATTTAAACTCTTGGTACAATACCGAATTACATGAAAATTGCAGGTTTCTCATCTGAAGTAGAACCAGTAAACACTTGTTACTATCTGCATCAAATTATCATCACTTCTCATGACTCAAAATCATAACATCATGACTGTAATTAACTTGTAACAGTCTCTTATTATCAAGACATACATTTAGTCACTGTAATATTTACTGACTGACTGACAACATTAAAAAGAACATTTTGAACCACGGTATTTGGTCACAATATGCACTGAACTTTCAGTTACTGTAACAAGATGAACTATTGCATTCTTAGTAACTTTTGTTTAAATTTCAAAACCAGGTGTATTTATACTGGCACATGTACATGTAGTACACTTAAAATTGCACTGCACTTTTAGGTAATAAAATTAACTTTTGTATTTTAACACATATAGATATTTTAATTTTAACACTTGTGCACAGAACTTCTGCACATTTATTTCAAAACCAGCTGGATTTTTTTTTTTACTGGCACATTTAACTTAAAATTGCTTTGATTTTTTTCATTTATTTTAAAGATTTCTCTTCTAAACTGAGCCTTAATGGAACAACGATGCTGGTTGGGTCAAGCAGTGGGGTCTCACTTTGTTGCTTTAGGGCTTCTAAACATTTCAATTGATGGATTTCTGCCTCTGTTGGTTGTTTGCCAGTTGCGATTTCTCGGAGTACTTGGTGCATGTAGAATCTTGCCCTACAGGAAGCGGTTTCATCCTTTTCTTTGTAATGTTTTGCGGTGCCAGGCAGTGCAAGATAATTATACTTGTCTAACAAGTATGCCCTTGATGTTTTGGCCGAAACACTGCTCTGTACATTTGTCTCTAATCGCATGACGAGAAATTCAAGGGCTAGCAGTCTCCTGTCAGCTGACATTTGTAACCAGTCACTTGGTGGCCATGTTAAGATTGTACCATTTAATGTCAGAGCTATACTTGTGTCTGGTCCCCATTCCCTTCTGGCAGGTGGACATAATGGCATGACACCTGATCTTAATAACTCAATAGCCCTAGATTGAAATCCACTATTGCCATTTATATTTTGTAAAGCTGTCTGCTTCAAGGGTTCGTACCATAATTGGTTTTCAATGGTGCTTTGATTTTGCTGATAAGGATTTTCTATTCCTTGGTTTATCAAGTCACTTACTGCTTTTTCAGTTTCATTCTGTTCATTAATGAGGCTTAAACTTGTTTTCTTTTTCGGTATTATTAACTTTCTTCTCCAGATTTTGTCTTCTCCTTGTTCTAATTCAATCTTTCTACCTTCTTGGTTGAGTGTAACTATCTCATTGGTATCATAATCAAGTTTTCGTTTCAAACCTACAGTCTTTCTCACAGTTTCCTCATTATTACAGGTGTTTACTTCATCTTGAACTGGTGTGCTACTTCTAGTGTTACTTTCAGTGCTTTGATTTTTCAGTTCATTATTGTTCATGAGTCCTGTTTCATTTAACTGGTCTTTATTTGAACTTGTAGCAATAACTTGAAATTTTTCATTGAACTTTATTTCCTCCTTGTATCCATTATAATCTTCTTGCGTTTGAAATTGGTTTGTGGGTTCATATTCATGTGCATAATGTTGATCATTTGACTGTGGTTTTGTTTCTGTGGCATCAGACTTACATTTGGTTTCCAAAACATTTTGTTCACACTTTGGTTTTGTATCTTTTTGAACATTCTCTTTGTTTTCATTACAGTAAGCTTTCTTTTCATTCTTGTCGGTGTCTGCTGTTACTTTATTTTCTTTGTGATTGTCTTTCTTCTTTATGTCATCTTTACCATGCTTTCTATTGCTTTTACTCTCACTCAAGGGACTTGATTTGGTTATGGCATTCTCATTTTTAGTTGCATTCACCTTCAATCCACTGCGCCAACCTGCTCGCCAGTTCTCTGACTTAACATTTTTTTCTTTTACTGTTTCTACCCATTTTAATAAGAGCCTCCTAGCTTCAATGGCTTCAGATGTTGACCATGGTGCTGGTGAAGACAATTTAGCGTAATCATAGGGATGCAATGCAAAATAAAAACAGTTACCTACTGTGAAGAAACCTTTCATTTGACATGTTTCTATTAGATGTCTAGTTTTGCAATGGATAGATAAGTCCGTCACCCGCGTAAAAGATTTTTCTTCCCCGTAACACCATGGGCATATCACGGACTGCCTTTTATGGGCCTTTGAGACCATGTGCACATTTAGTTCTGCCTTGTTGGTAAATTTCCTGTCGCATAGCCAACATAGTTCCATTTTCTGTAAAACAACAACAAAAGTAAAAGAGTTATTTATCTTGACCAGTTACGATTATCTTAATATATACTTAAAACACTGTCCAGTCTGATGCTCCAAATTACAGTTTGACTAGAAAGTTTCAGTATACAGTCAGTTTCCTTGCTTGTTAACAGCTATACTATGTTTCTAGCAGTAATTAAAAATGTGAAACTGCAATACCACGTGCTAATATCTGTTCATACTGCAATATAGTCACTCTGCAATACACTCTGTACTTGTAATAAAAGAAAGTCACAGTGTGATACTAATAAAATGTTTGACAAAAGAAATGTTATATGATATAATAAAATCATTTTGTAGCACGAACAACAACGACAGCAGTATTAATGTCCGGTTTCACTGGAAAACCTTCTGAGTTCTTTGTTAATCCATGACGGCACATTTGTACCACCATACAGCCACAGTCTATCAATATGAATGGCTTTTGGCCTCTGCTTTGCAGACTTCTGTACTAAGCAGACTAAATCATCAAGGACCTCTGTCACGAGAAATGGACCTTTCCATTTAATGGTTAATTTTGAACAGACACCTTTCTTTTTTGAAGGGTCATGCAACCAAACGCATTGTCCCTTTTTAAATTTTCGCAATTTAGAACTCGCATTATAATATTTTTTTTGGTAACTGGCAGCTTTCTTTATGTGTTTTCTAGCGACATCATGAACAGACTCAATGGTTTCTTTTAAAGTTTGGACATACTCGTCATGGGAATTACACCTATTGTCACTAACTGGACGACCTATTACAGCACTCATAGGAAGACGAACCTCGTGACCTAACAGCATTTTATTTGGTGAAAATTTTGTCGTGCTCTGGATGGAACTTCGATAAGCCATCATAACTTGCGGTAAATGAACATCCCAATCGGTTTGATTTGTTGAACAGTACGATTTCAACATCGACACCAGTGTACGGTTAAATCGCTCAACCATCCCGTTAGCTTGAGGCCGAAGACTTGTAGTGTGAGTTTTCTGAATGTCGAGGTACTCACATAATTCTGCGAATAAGTGCGATTCAAAATTTCGACCTTGATCGGTATACAATTGTAGCGGTGTACCAAAGCGACAAACAAAATTATTAACAAATGCGCGAGCGACTGTCTTGGCCTCTTGATCAGGCAAAGGTACACACTCTGTCCATTTAGTGAACCAGTCTGAAATAACTAACACGTATTTATTTCCTGTTTGAGTTGTGGGAGGTCTTCCAAGAATATCCAGAGCTACCCTCTCCATTGGTTCACCTACTATATATTCACCTAATGGAGCTTTATTTCTTGACCTAGATAAATTTTTAGTAACACATATGTCACAATTTTTGCAATAGTTCTTAATGTCATTTGTCATATTTGGCCAATAGAATACCAGTCTTACTTTTCCTAAGACTTTCTCATTTCCAAGATGAGCTGCAATTGGTATATCATGATGGTAATGCATTACTTCTTTTCTACTTTTAGCAGGCACTACTAACTGCCATATTACTTCATTTCCCAACTCGGTAATAAACTTCCTATATAGCATTCCAGCTTTGACTTCTAATCGGTCCCATTGTCGCCACAATGTTTTCAGTGCAGCTTTACCGCTTGAAACCTTAGCCCAGTTTGGCCTTTCATTACTAGTGACCTTCTCCACAAGTATTGGACCAATATCTGGATCACTCATTTGATCCTGAATTACATCGGCTACAGTCCAACCATTTAGTAAAACTTGACTTTGCATCAGCTCTTCAGCGCTTTGATTTGCTATATTTTGTCGGGTTGTTGCTCTTATGGTCTGTTCTGTTACATTTTGTGATATCTCATCTTCATATTCTGCATCATGAGCTTCATTAAGCACCTGTTGTCTTGAACAAACATTGCATGGTATTCTTGATAAAGCATCTGCATTACTATGACTTTTACCCGGACGGTGAGTTACAACAAGATTGTATGTCCCCAACTCCTGAAGCCATCTTGCAACTTGACCAGTTGGCGCTTTCAAGTTTTTCATCCAGCTTACCGCGGCATTGTCAGTTCTTAGCAAAACTTCTTGGCCGTATAAATAACAGTGAAAATGTTTCAATGCTAACACTACAGCAAGGAGCTCCTTCCTTGTGATACAATATTGACGTTCATGCTTATTCATTGTCTTGCTCATGTACGCTATAACATGTTCTGCGCCATCTTGTACTTGTGACAGTACAGCAGCAACAGCCTTGTCACTTGCGTCAGTATCTAAAATAAACTTGCAGTCTGTGCGAGGGTAAGCGAGCACAGGTGTTGTAGTAAGAGCATCTTTTAGCTTCTCAAATGCTTCTTGACACTCACTTGTCCAAACAAATTTAACTTTCTTTTCGCATGTTTTGTGAAGAGGTTTTGCTATGTCAGCAAATCCTTTAACAAAGCGACGATAGTAACCAGCTAAACCTAGAAAACTTCTCACTTGCTTTGCATTAACTGGGACAGGCCAACTTTTAACGGATGCAATTTTATTTTCGTCTGTGCTTATTCCATCTTCCGACACAACATGACCTAGGAAGGTTACTGACTTTTGAAAAAATTGACATTTAGATGGTTTTAATTTAAGATTTGCATCCTGAAGACGTTTGAAGACATTTTCGAGTCGTGTAAGACACTCGTCAACAGATTTTCCTGGGGTTATGATATCATCCATATAGAGTAACGACTCTACCCACTGGAGACCACGTAGAACATCCTCCATCAACCTCTGGAAAGTTGATGGACTATTAACTAAACCAAATGGCATAACCTTGAAGTGATACAGCCCATTTGCGGAAGTGGAAAATGCTGTCTTATATTTATCATTTTCGTCCATCTCAATTTGCCAGAAACCAGAGCAAAGATCCATACAGTTAAACCATTTTGAGCCAGCAAGGGCATCTAAACATTCGTCCACTCTAGGAATGGGATATGCATCAACTTCTGTAACGAAATTGAGCTTCCTATAGTCAACACAAAAACGTATTGAATTGTCCTTCTTCGTAACGAGAACAACTGGTGATGACCAAGCGCTATTTGAAGGTTCGATAACATTCTTTGCTAACATTCTTTCAATTTCTTCTTGTTCACTTGTACGCTTTCCGAAAGGTTGTCTTCTAGGTGGTTGTTTGATTGGTGGACTGTCCTTAGTGTTGATTTTGTGTTTGACTTTATTTGTACAACCAAGATCGTCAGATGATGTAGAAAACACACTTTGGTATTTGTTTAGGAGTGAAGCAAGGCGGAGTTCTTCTTCATTATTCAAATACACACAGCTTCTTGTGTACAATTCTTTCAAATGATCAGGGACAGTTGTATTTTCTGATTGCACCGAATGGCTTTCGATAACATTAGCAGACGTATGGATTTCTATTTTAACTTCTTGATAAGAGGACTTACAAAATCCAAGCCTAGAACCAGGGTGTAAGACAGCTGAGTCGTCACCATTATTAACTACGGCAATTCCTATGTTATTATCATGTGGGTCTATGATACCTTCAATTATATTCACCGAAGTATTGAAGGAATTTTCATTTACAGTATTCTCAGCATAACCAACTTTGGCTAACTGGTCACAATCTGGAACTGAAACTTTAACATACGCAAACGATTTAGGTGGTAGCTCAATTTTCTCACGAACAACAATTCTACAAACTCTCTCTGCTTCTCCACAGGTAATACACTGGATACCTTCACCTGACCTAAGCCTAAGTTTCAATGTGTCCATGTCCCATGTTTTTACATGTTTAGAAATAAAGTCTTGACCTAATATGCCTTCCATAGCCATGTCACACACAATAACAGGGTGTTCAATGTTAACATTGCCTAAAGTTATTACAAAACTGTCACGCCCAAAAACTTTAATTTTCGAACCATCAACACTTTGGATTTGCATATTTTGCTCTGGAAGGAAATTTAAATTAAGTAGGTCGAATACCGACTTTGAAATCAATGTTGCAGTAGAACCACTGTCTACAAGAAAATCTACTGAAACTGAACCAATTTTTCCTGGAATATATAATCCATTATCAAATTTAGAACCTTGGTTGCCAATTTGACCTACTCTCGGAGCGTTTGAATTTTCTGAAGTGTCTTGAACGTTGATGTCTAAATGTGACTTATCAAAAGAATTTGTAACATTTGTTTCTAGATTTTTAGTGTCAGACAACGGTACGGTTTTCATTAAGCTTAAAGGTCTTTGATTTTCTATGTTCGCCCCCCTCCCGACCTACAGAGAGGACTGAACCCCGTTTTCCGATAATTGAGTAACCTCAGCACGTGTTTCACGTGTTTGCCTTTGCTCTTGCCTATGTGGGCAATTTCTGTATAGATGCTCGGTCGATTGACAAGTATAACATGCCCTTCTGTCGTTCTGTGGCCTTTTACTTTGTCCTCTTTCGATCCTGTCAAGCCTAAACTGAATCGATTTTAATGTCCTTTGAATGTCATTATTAGCGTCCATTGTGTTACCAGTCCATCTGTTGTTATAGCCAGTTTTGTAGTTGTTGTCGCGATTTCCGTTATATGGCCTACTTTCTTCAGCTACATGCCTTACTATATTTCGGCGTCGATCACCACTGCAATACGACTCTCCTAACAGATCTTCATAACGCTCTACTACCTCAACGGCTTCTGCAATATTCCTGCAATTTCTGTCCATAACTCTGCAACGCATATCAGCAGATAGGGCCTTGTAAAACTGTTGTAGAGCTAGCATCTCTTGGGCTTCTGC
The DNA here is from genome assembly GCA_022818135.1 of Saxidomus purpurata. NCBI lineage: Eukaryota > Metazoa > Mollusca > Bivalvia > Venerida > Veneridae > Saxidomus > Saxidomus purpurata. The sequence continues at coordinate 28,350,695 of JAFMSR010000003.1, read as the reverse complement.
TTCTAAGTTACCATAAGCTTTTCTGGCTAAGAGACGTAAATCATCTCCAAACATGGCAATTGACTCACCTACCAGCTTGGAACGGGCTTGGAATTTCGATAACCATTTTGCTTGTTGGCGAGCAGTACCAAACCTTTGCTCTAAAGCGAAAGTAAGCTGTTGATAATTTCTCTTCTCCGCTGGTGGTAAACTTGTATAAAATACTCGTGCTTGTCCCTTTAAACTGGCTGCAAGCGTGAGAAACATTTCCCTATTATTCCACTGGCCCAATTCTGCGCAATCCTCAAAATGAGATATGTACTGTTCCCAGTCTTCATCTCCCGTAAACTTGTCAGGTTTAATGACGACTGACGACCTTTTATTGTGATTACCTACTCTGTCACGTCGGAGTCCATTATTATTTCTAAAGTCCTGGCCATCATTGGCATCCATTTGTTGATTACCATCAATGTACCTTCTTGGAGATTGTGGCAAGTCAGGTTGGTCGCCCTGTGCTTGATTAAACTCTATTTCTGAGTCAGAGTCACCCATGACTGAAATATTCTATTTTTATCTTATTCTTGAATAAAAACTTATAGTGCGGCCTGTCCTACCTAACAGGGGGCTTCCTAATGGCCTGTTACCTTACCAACGTTGGTAATTAAAAAAATTAACTAGAATGAAAGTCAGTTTATTTTAATTCAATCCGTGATCCGTTAAGTCCAACAAGTACTGATGTTCCTGTAGATACGTAGAAATACTTTTATTTTCACAATTCCACTGGGTTGTCATTCACTGGCTGTAGATTCTAGATACTGCATAGAAACAGTATCCCACTTCTGACACCACAATGTCAGAATACCGAGGTCTGTTCTGTTAAAGCACAGTGTTCCACTATCTTTTGTTAAAAACCCAGGAAGAATATTTGGGCGGAAAGGATTGAAAAACACCAGCAACGATTGATGATATTTAATTTGGGTGTTATAACACCAAATAAATGTCATATAACTGAATGATGAATCAAAATAGTGATACCTTAAATTACAGAAAACAATGTCAATAATCAGCAGTTATGTGTTGATAGTTCTGTAAATATATAAGATGGAACTGTTCAATGTTGTAGTCACACTGTCCACTATGTACTTGAAGATATCGCAAAATACGCGATCCGTTGACTAGGATGTTCAAGACTAAGTGTTAACGGAAAAACGGAATATATATAATAAACGTATTGACGGATTCCGTGTAGGTTTTCTATAACTGTTTATTTAGTAATGTTGACGGATTAACGGATATATTGTATTACCAGTGATGTTTCTTGTTGGTGGTTAACGGATTTCAGGATTAGTTACATTTTAACCAGTACCGAGTTAACGGAAATAGGAAGCCGCCATTTCACTGGAAACGGCAAATATATACCCTTCGGCGTAATGATATCCCTGAGTGATTAGTACTGTTCAGCTACATTCAAACTCCTCATTGTCCAATCAGAATTAGCAACGGATCCGTTAACCAATGAAATCAATCCGTTGAGACATAACACAGTAAGCGTCCACTAGCTGTCGTAAAATATAGATCCGTTAAGGAATCGAAGATAGTTATCCTGTTATGACTAGACAACACTGGTGTTAAAGAAAAACAGTTCCAGGCATATCAGATATAATAGAGTTGCAACAACTTGTCGGTACTTAAATATCTTTCTTGTAAAATAATGAGTCATCACGCTGTAAGAAAGCAGTTCCGTTAGTTTGTAAACATTGATTGTTCGAGTTAAGGTATGAGACGCCTAAATACATTTCCATAGACTTACATTATAAGGATTTCTTCCGGTGCGACTACCCAAAGTCTCACCGACTGCTGAAATGAACTTTATTTTGTAGAATCATCCTAGTCCCACATAAAAATAACAAAATTTATACATGTGATCCAATACTTTATGCCAGTAATTTGGAGCTCAATGACACCACCCCCATTTTTGTGGCAGTTTTAGTGGTCACCGACCAAATATGTCAGTATTTTCAAATACCAAATATTTTGATTATAATTTATATCCAGATTTTTCTCTTCATATTTCATTTGTGATCTATCATGCAGCGATTATTTCAAACTAATTTTTCTTGTATGCATCCACTTAGTTTCAGCCAATCAGCAATCAAACACATAGTGTAGGTCTGCATGTTCCCTAGACAAAATAACCTGCTTCCGGTTTTCACCGATTTAGGCGTCTCATACCTTAAATCTTTGCGTCTGTGATAAACTTTGTGTCTGGTACACGATGTATACAAGTTTTAGAAACTGTTATAGTTATTGAGAGCCCCTTTTGGCTTCTTTACACGTGTTATCTACTGAGTGAAATAGATTGTCATACGTTTCCGCGATCATGGAATCATGTAAAAGGTATCTTGTCATTGCTGCATAAGACTGTTATTTATAAACGGTAAGTCCTACGATACGAAGAATTATCACCACCGATATTTAAAATGAACTACATGACTTTTGTATTATTACAACATATAACATTTTCGCATATTTTCACTAATTTTTATGAGGTTGTCCGATATAATAATTGTTTGAATTATGTTTCGCAAAACTCTCTATTAACCTCAATATTAGTATATAATTGTAACATATACGATAACAAACTGTTTAATAATACTTAAGTCTGTAATATTTTTGTTTAAAAACGAAAGAGGAAGTATATCACTTTTACAATCGGGTCTGATAATTTCTTTTGGAGTGCAGATAAAATTTAGAACATTAAAACCAACGTTTGTATGATATTCATGCAAAGTAGAAGAGAATCACGGGAAACTAGGTAAGACTAATCATATCTTTTTATTAGTTTGATAGTTTTAAAATGTAAAACTGAATGTCGAGCTAGAATTAATGTTCAGCTGAGCGTTGCAGCTCGCCAGTGAGGTCGTTTTTTTTTAAATTCAAAAGTCGAGAACTAGAACGAATGTTTAGTTTCAGCTCAACATTAAAGTTGTGTTACTAGTATTTTATAAACGAATTTCGAGCTAGAATGAATGTTCAGCTTAGCGTTGCAGCTCGCCAGTGAGGCCGTCTTATTTTAAATTCAAAAGTCGAGAACTAGAACGAATGTTTACTTGAACATTTCAGCTCATCATTGAGGTTGACTTACTAGTATTTTATAAACGAATGTCGAGCAAAAAACCCACTTGTCCGCCGGCAAGAAAACCCGTGTCGGACAAGTCGGACGTAGGAATTCCGCACCCCTTTTATAATTGAAAATCGAGAGCTAGAACAAATGTTCAGTTGAACATTGCAGCTCAACATTAAGGTTGTGTTACTAGTATTTTATAAACGAATGTCGAGCAAGAATGAATGTTCAGCTCAACATCGCAGCTTGACATTACGATTGTCTAATTTTATAACTGAATGTCGAGCTAGAACAAAATGTTACGCTCAACCTTATTAACCGAACGTGGAGCTAGCGTCAATGTTCAGATGAACATTGCAGCTCAACATTGACACTGTTTCATTTGATAATCGAGTGCCAAGCTTGAACGATTGTTCAGTTGAACATTGCAGCTCGACACTGAGATTTATTTATTTTATAAAACGTATGTCGAGCTAGAACGAATATTCAGTTGAATCATCTTGCAGCTCAACATTGAGATCGACTTATTTTATAAATGATTATCGAGCTAGATCGAATGTCCGGCTAAATATCGCAGCTCAACATCGAACAGTTCATGCCTCTCGTTTCGTTTTAGCTGCATACCGACCATGTAGGTACCACCAGCAGTACCTTAATTCTGGTATTGTGCAATAAAATGCAGTTTGCACTCATGAATATTTCGTATGCGGTCGGTCATCCTGGGTTTATACTCAAACTGCATACTACAAAGTAACTGACAAAACACCAGCGAAAGTCTAAGTAATTTATTTTTGGCAAACAACTGGCTTGATACACCGTGACCTGAATAACATGTACTACTAAACATTATTTCATAGAAACAATCACTATTCTAAATGAATAAATTGAATAATAAAAATATCAAGTCTAGTGTAACCGAGCCAGTCTGCTCTCGCACTTCTTGGGGACAAAGCTGTTATTAGACAGCCGAATGCCCTATCAAGGTACAGACCAACTCGAGTAAACCAGCTAGGCATTGCTCAACACGGAAAGGTGGCGGGGAAAGATGGCGGTTATAAGGTAATGAAGATGTGTAAGCTCCGACTAGCTCTAGCGCTTTGTTGATAAATTGATAAGCGTACCGCTTCTAATGTAACTGAATCAGGAAGACGCATGACCCATACCTACGGTTCATTTACGACGCATGTCTGTATGAATCACTGCGAGAAAAAGAAGGATACTATTCCGTTTTCGTATAAACTATGTTTATAACATAAACAACAAATGAAAATATTACATGCGCTTGGTATAAAAAGTCAATTAAGTACTGTACAGGTAACAGCTATCGCATTCCGAAATACCGTAGTGTAATCAATTCAACGTATGTAGGTTTGAGTCTTTCACGATTGTTTTTAAAAATCATTTCGTTGCATTAAAGGGACACTCCCTACATCCAGCAGATTGAATCCTCGAAACATAGATCATGTGTTTAACGAACGTAAAATGATAAATTAGTACAATTTCAAAAATGAACCTATAGCGAAAAATGCCTCATTTTACCACATTTAATCAATATAGAGGCTTTCTGTAATAAAGTCGCATCCACCCATTAATTGTACAACAACAACTCTACATAGATTGTTGAATGGTTTACGGTACTGCAAGTATATTTTAAATCGCTGATTTTATCGATACTGACTGGGAATGCATAACTGAAACTTTGAGGTCAAGTTATATTACTCCCAAAGATTCTATTATTTATGTTTTGGAGGTTATTAAGTTTGGCATCAGTTAAAGAGTGTGTCCCCTTAAACGTATTCAGTATTGTCCTCGTTGAGCACGGGGTTTTCAAGATTTTTGAGACCTATTTGAACAATCTTTCTCCGTCGCCCTGCATATATATACTCAGTTCCAAAAGAAAGTGTGCACTTTTTTATTTTGATAAAACGTATCGGTCCCGAATTTCGAACACTACCTTTAAACATGCTATCGATTGAATGTGCTGTCAATGCACAGGCAATTGAGCATAAATTGCTCTAAATTTTGATGCCAAACATCATAATATTTCTGTTAAAAGTAATACATAAAATTAACAAAAACCTAAGTGCACACTTTCTTTTGGAACTGAGTATAGAACTGAAAAACAACCCACAATAAAACTAAATTATAGAATATAGAAAACGGTGCATAAAGCAGTGTCACAAATTAAAAAAGGTGGTCATCCTCTTATAAATAACTTTAAAAATAAAAATCATCTAGGCAAGACTCGAACCCATGTTACCTTGCATACAATTTAGATATCTTATCACTACGTCATGGTCTATACGGTGTGAACATCCTTTGATCTATACGATAATCAATTCAAATAAAGAAAACACACCCGAAACGTAACCGAAGAAAAAAGGCGAAGATTGATGAATGCCAGGTAAATATTGTCGCACAAAACATAACTACCTATAATATGAAATAGAATTAATTGTCATCAGTAAGCACATTCCCAAGTCGTCCCGTTTATCCTACTTACTTAATTAACCATTGAATTAATTTCAGTGATGGTCTACAGGGTTTAGATGTGAACTATCCCGTTGACATTGTAGCTAGGAAATGGCATCTGTTTGTTCAGAGGAATCTCCTGCAAAATCGCGTCTCTTTGTTGCAGCAATAGATATTGGAACAACATACAGTGGTTGGGCATATTCTTCGCCAAGTGAGCCAGATAAAGTGTATGCAAATCAAATCTGGTTCGCTGATACATTAGCATCTCATAAAACACCATCTTGCGTTTTGTTTAATCCAAACAAAGAGTTTGAGGCTTTTGGCTTCGAAGCTGAAACAAAGTTTGCAGAACTTTCAGAGGAGGGAAAGCATCATGACTGGTACTATTTCCGAAGATTTAAAATGGCGTTGTTTGACGATCATGTAAGAGCTTTAAGTTTTATATATTTTATTAATTCACGGCTCAACATGTGGTAGCTCATTTTTGTGGTTTTGTTTGAACTTGTAACCAACACGCCAGAACGACAAATAAATTATCTTTTTATGCCCCTTTCGGTTCGCCTAGTTTATTCTCCTCGTCAATGATTAGATAAGGGTCGGAGAATCATCCCATACTAACCTAACAATAGTACATACATATTCATGTAGAATACTACTGAATGAAAAAATAGTAAACAGGACAATAACTAGTTCACATCGCTAATCTTGATGCAATGTTTTAAGACTGAGAATAAGAACTTTGTTTTCCAGTAGTGTTTCAAAATAATAATGCAGGTATAAATCGGGAAGCATGAAATTGTATTGAATTTGAATAGAAAAAAACGAAGTCTTATCATCTCAGTCAAAAAAGGAATAGAACATTATATATAATGCAAAAAGAAATACATCAATTGATCAATTTTTAGAAGTACGTAGAAAGCATAGTAAGTTATGAGCTCACTTGTTCTGAAAGAGTCCATAAACTATATATTTTTCATTTTTGGTAGGCCCTTTTGTAACTGCAGAGGTAATTTTAAAGTGTCCTTAAAGTCCTACACTAGACGGCTTTAGATTCTCCCTTCGTCATAAAGATATTATCATATTAGCACCCAAGTCACATGGAATTGACATAACGGCTTACTGATGATTTGTCTTGACTGTTTTTGTAGAAGCTGAATCGCTATATGGACATAGAAGACATGTCCGGACAGAAAATGCCAGCGTTAGTGATATTTTCTCATGCTATACGTTATCTGAAAGACAACTTCCTACAAGTCGTAAACAATAGAGTAGCGAATTTCCAAGCTACCGATGTGCATTATGTCCTGACGGTGCCAGCAATTTGGAATGATATGGCTAAGCGATTTATGAGAGAAGCTGCAATTGAGGTTAGCATGGAAGTTGTATTTCGAAATCTGTGTTCAAAAACATATTGTTTTTACACTTTTCTATTCAATAACCAGGACCGTAGTTTAATTTTCTTTGATAAATTATGTAGATACCGTACAGTGCACAATGGTTGTTATATATGAAAAGTCATTTTCATTGCAAACCCAAAAGAAGTGGATGTAACATGATACTTCAAAGTTTAGTTAATAGTAAAAATTATAAGAATAATTGATGATGATATTTAAGTCCCTTACGGATATGGAACATTAACAAAACACGTTAACTTTCCTTTCGATTTCATGTAGTTTCTTTGCGAAACATGATTAAAGTGTTTGTAATTTAAATGACACATATAAGATGTACTTTCGATTTATATTGTAACGTTACGAATGTTTTTGGTCAATCGGCGGTCACTTTTGCCTGTAAGACATCTGTCTTGATAATAAGAAAGCTACGAATAATATTGTAACATCAAAAGACGTTATGGGCCTTTAAGAAGACAGTATTCAAATATTTTCTGAACATATAGTTTCTGTCTGTTTAGTAGTAGTACTATTCATTGAAGTTATTAAAACATTCCGACTGACATTTGTGTTTTTCGTAAATTTGCGCTTGCATTTTGCGCTATGACTCGTAGTTTTTTGTGTTGTATACTTGTTCATCAACGTTAGTTTTACATAAAAGGCTGGCATAACGAACGATCAACTGACCATCGCACTCGAACCAGAAGCGGCTTCAATCTGGTGCCAAGGAATAAGTACAGAGATTCAGCGCGACAGTGATACAGCCGAACTCGGGATTTCGGGTGTGGGTACTCAGTACATGATAGTAGACTTGGGTGGTAAGTAAGGCAATTAAATATCATGTGAAATAGTTTTATCACAAGCTTCCTGTCGAAACTGTGGCGACTAAAAACATTTTCTGTAGGATTTTAAAACCTACAGAAACCCAGTTACATGTATGTTGACATAATGTGGAATGCTTTTTCTCCGAAAATTTAGCATGGATTATAGAGGCTCAGTAAAACACACATTGTTTATTAACACCAATGCTTAAAATCATGATTTCTAAGGTTTATAACTATGCATGTAAATCTGCAATTACGTCCTCCGTGTGAAATTTATGTTCTCATTTTGAACATTTAGGTGGAACTGCAGATATAACTGTACACGAAAGGAGGCCAAATAATACATTATTGGAGATTCACAAGGCTACAGGGGGTGCATGGGGAGGAATTGAAGTGGATAGCAATTACATTCAACTTCTTGCAAAGATTATTGGACCAAACGAATGGAAAGAATATCAGAAAAAGGAACTAGAAGGTATACTTGACATTCACAGGGAGTTTGAAACAAAGAAGAGAAATAATTCCACTTCCACGACTGGTAAAGTTAATATCAAGATCCCATCAAGTCTTAAAAATGCTTACGAGCAGAACGGAAAGTCTATCGACGATGTAAAAAGTAGATTTGATAATAAATTGGAGTGGAAATTGGACAAGCTCAGAGTCGATTCGTCTTTAATAAAGGAATGTTTCGAAGGTCCTGTAAATAAGATTATTGTGCATGTTCAGGGCATCCTATCAGAAACGAAAATGCGTAATGTCAATAAAATAATGCTTGTTGGTGGATTCGCCGAAAGCAAATATGTTCAAGAGACTTTCAAACGCAAGTTTTCTGATAAAACAATCATTATTCCGGAAGAATGTGGACTCGCTGTTTTGAAAGGAGCTGTATTGTTTGGGCGCCATCCAACAGTTGTTACATCACGAATTGCACGTTACACCTACGGGATTGACATTGCTACCCCATTTGACCCTAAAACACATTCAAGAGGAAAACGTGTCGACACAGACTCTGGGCTTTTATGCCAAGATACATTCTGGAAAGCAGTTGAAATCGACCAGGAGTTAAAAAATGGTCATCAAGTGTCAAGGATCGGTAGAGCAGTTGATGACTTCCAACAAAAAATAGTCCTTAAAATTGTCAAGTCGAAAGACAGAAATCCCATGTACACGTCAGACCCAGGGTGTGAAGTTATTGGTAAAATTGTCGTTCCACTGGATCGCCATTTGAAAGCTGATGACAATGCTGTTGAAGAAATATTCACGTTTGGTGGTACAGAACTTCTGTTTAGCACGAAACATACAACTACTGGGTTCCGACAAGAACTCTATTTTGATCTTTAAACATTTATGCTTAAGAAAACAAATCTTGAAAATCAGTATAAATCACGATGTTAAAGATGCCATTGTACAATCAAGTTATGTACCTGCTTGTCAGATGACTTTTCATTTACATGTATTTTCAAACAATAGTTTGAACTTAAATCAGTTTAGTTATAGTTTTGACTTTGAAAGTCAACTGAATTGAAGCAGGAACACCAATACTCTATTAACCAGTTATGGCAATGTGCCAAATATACGACAAGAGTTGATTATGCAACAATGACTGAATTCCAATGAATGTGGTGTTTCAAACAAGAACTTTCGGCGTTATTTACATTAGTTGACAAATTAATGCAACTTTGTCCAAAACGTTATTATGAGGCAAAATCCCATAAAGGCATCGGCTATCGTCTTAGAAATGTATGACTTAAAAGTGACATTAAAAGATCTTTTCTCTTAATAAGACATTTCAAAGATGAGGTTAATATAAAACAACCGGCTGAGAAACCCATTTATCAAATTCAGCCTGTGTGACATTGGCATCAAAACAAAAATAATATCAAACAGGGAATGCCACGTACCAAAAACGCAGCCTCCCCAAAACGAGCCCCACAGCACCCAGAAGTGCACAACACCAAACACACACACACACACACACACACACACACACACACACACACACACACACACACACGCACACACACACACAAACATACACTACCAACACACACAAGCATACAAAGCAAACACACGAGGACAAAACGAACAATTAACGGAACACAGTGGGTGTCAAGTCATACTTTCTGTTTAAAACGAAACTGTATACCGTATTGCTCTGGCAATTTGTTGGAGATCACAGCTATTGAACAATCCGAACATGAAAAAGGGATGTTGTAAATGCACACTACAATGTACTTATAAATGCTTTAAGATTATGATGTAACTTTCTTTTCAATGACATCCTACTCATTACATCTATGACACAGTGTAAATGGGAAAAAATGTTCCTACAAACCATGTACCAATCAAAAGTATGTGAAGAAAAAGATATTATGTGTTTACACACGTACGTAATTCATGTAGATTTCTGTCATATTTTTCAAAGAACAGCCCTTTTAGACATATTATGTTTCATTACTATAATTAGTTCTGCGGTATAAAAACAAATTGACTTAATAAATCGTTTCCTGTTAATATCACTTTAAAATTTACTATTGGTGCATCATAATTTTATGATGTGGCTATTAGGATTTTTCGAAGGTAGAAGAGAATGCCATAAAAAAATTAAATACATCTAAAGTGGTACTTGTGGGAAATTGTATGCACGGAACACTTGTTAGATTTTAGCATATACTCTATAAAGTTAAATCTGTGATTACAGACCACTGGCAGGAAAACTAATTTTATATACAAAATGAACCTAAACCTTAGATACTACTCCAGGTACATCGGATAAAGACAACAATCTTTGGCAACCTTTTCATATTGTCATTTTGTACCTGTAAGATTACAGAAGCTTGGCAATCACCTTGATGAACCACGGAGTCAGTCAATTTTCCCGTGGATGTAAACTAAAAACACTATATCCCAGAACTAATATAAAATTGAGTAACTTTTGATAAAATTAAAGACAAGTCCGACTCTCATTCTTACCTCAAACGAGTGCTATTTGGCCAGTTTTAGCCAGCAACATTTTATGAGTCGTAACAGTAATTAAAAAGCAAGGAATTAAAAAGTTAAGGTCACCTGCAAGACGGATGATACTGGATTTAAGGAACTGTTTGACGGTTCATTCATTATCTCATTTGACTATTATCAAAAGTTTTATAAAGTGAAATACTATTTGGTGCAGTAAAAAAACTGTCATACGAGTATACGACCTTTGAACAAAAAGATTAGAATGTTTTCCTTTAATTGTCTTAACTACAAAAGAAATGCTTGGAATGTATTCTTATAACACATCAAATAATCTACCCAAACATCCCTGTAAAGTTTGAACAAAATTGATCGTTTAGATGTCACGGAAGTGGGACGTGTTTTGAAAGACGGACGGATGACCGACGTACGCTAGATGGAGAGTGATAGGTGAGCTCACTGCGTGCTCTGGGAAAACTGAAATACAGGATAAAGTAAATTTATGCGAAAATTATTCATTGCTTCCTCGCGAAATCCAATGATAAAGCCATATCCAAATAAGATAGCGCTACTTGCGAATTATGAAACGTTACGAGTTAGTGAAATAGTGTGACTATTAGTCAATCGTAGCATTCGTAAGCAACAATTTTTGGATTTTTCGATTTACCGGCCGGTGATCACAAATTAAAAGGACATTTTCTGCCTTGCTTTGCAATCAGATATTTTACATTTTGGAATATTTTTCATCTAAATTTAAAAACATTTTCAAATTTATTTATATAGTACTGTGAAATAATGCTACTAGAATTATGTTAAATTAAAATCTAAATATATCGAATATAAGAATACAGAACATTCTTTTCTGTTTTATTGTGTTGTGTTATTATTTGTTGACTTTTCGGGACGACACGTATATCCTTTGCACAGCCGGAATATTTTGTTACTCGACAGACATGCTTTGTAAACACTATACATCACGTTATGCTTCTTTCGGTTTATTGCGCGTGTTGTATACGTCAGCAAATATATTGAGCTGTAACATGAAAGTAAAATTTCCATTGGCCTACCTACAGAGGTCACACGCAGAGGTTAGACTGTCTGCTAACCGGCGCATGGACTTTTTTGTTTTGCTAACGAGAGGTCGATTTTAAGCGTCCTCATAAGATGTGACATGCCACTTGCTAATTGCTACTTGCTAATTGCCACTTGCTTATTGCTGATTGCAGGTTTGGACATGCCACTTGTTAATTGCGACTTACGTATTGCCTATTGCTAGTTGCTAAGTGTCACTTGCTACTTGCTTATTGTCACATGCCACTTGCTAATTGCTAGTTGATACATGCCACTTGCTAATTGCCACTTGCTTATACCTAATTGCTACTTGGGATATGCCACTTGGTTATTGCCACTTGCTTATTGCTAGTTGGGACATGCCACTTGCTAATTGCCCCTTGCCATAAGCCAATTGGGACACTTGCTAATTGCCACCTGCCATTTTCTTATTGCTACTTGGGACATGCCACTTGGTAATTGCTAGTTGGGACATGCCACTTGATAATTGCCAGTTGGCATTGGCTAATTGCCACTTGCTTATTGCTACATGCTTATTACCACTTGCTACTTGCCATTTTCTCATTGCCAATTATCATTTTCTAACAAGTTAACAAGTGGTATCAGATTTGCCCATTTATTATTTTGCCGACTGAAAATAAAACTTATCTTATCTTTCATTCATTAATATTATAATAATGATTCATGTTCGATGTTTCTGGTAGTCTACGAACACGAGTATCAACTTTCGGCACATTGAATTGATTGCGTAAAATTGTATAAGAATGTCTACTCATATTATATCACATATTTAGAAAAAAACACGAATTTATATAAAGTATGAATTTGATCTAGTTAAATAAAAATACATATTTTAAATATAAAATGATCAGATGATGGTTCATGCTCGGTGTTTGCTCATCTAATTTGTTCAGACTTCAGCTGCAAGATTATTTATATTTAATATATTTTCAGTATGAAATATTATTAATAATTCATAAAACTTATAACATATTATCTATACATAGTATAATGTCTTTACTTAATATCATGTTCATATGCATGAACATGAATCAGATCACGCGTTTTGAAATTGCATAAATTAAAAGCTTGAATGTGATTGAATATAATATATTTTTTGTATGCATGTTCCATATTAACATCACAAACTTAGTATTTTACTTCAATAGCATAATAATAGCTAATGTTCGTTATTTCCTAGCCATGTTCGGTAGTCATACCGATAACCGATTGGCAACTAGTGATTAGTAACAAGCAAAAGGTAATAAGCAATTAGCAAGTAGCAAGGGGCAACAAGCAATTAACAGTAAGCAAGTGGCAGTAAGCAAGTGACATGTCCCAACTAGCAATAAGCAAGTGGCAAGTAAGTATTAGCAAGTGGCATGTCCCAACTAGCAAACAGCAAATGGCAATTGGCATTTAGCAAGTGACAATTAGCAAGTTGCAATTTGCAATTAGCAAAACCGCAATAAACCAAGTGGCAATTAGCAAGTCCTAACCCGCAATTAGCAATAAGCAAGTGGCAATTAGCATGTGAAAAGCAGCATGTAGCAATTAGCAAGTGGCAAGTAGCAATTGGCAAGTGGCAATTGACAAAACCACTATAAGCAAGTGGCAATTAGCAAGACGCATGTTTCAACAGTTATAAGCAAGTAGCAAGTGGCAAGTGACAATTGGCAAAACCGCGATAAGCAAGTGGCAATTAGCAAGTAGCATGTTTCAACCAGCATTGATCAATAAGCAAGTGGCAAGTAGCTATAGCAATAAACAAGTAGCAAGAAGCAAGTGGCAATTAGCAATTACTAAGTGGCATGTTTCCACCAGCATTTATCAATAAGTAAGTGGCAATCCGCAAGTAGCAATTAGCAAGTTTGGCATGTCCCAACCCGCATTCCATAGAGTATGGCACTGTCGTGCTTATATAACGGCTTATCGGTTAATTGTATCAATTAGGTGGAAAAAGATTGTGTTACAAGTGTAGTAAAGAATACTACATTAAGCTATTTTATGACGATATCGACAAATGCCAAAGTGTTCGTGGGCAGACATCCTTTGTCTGTATTTTTTATTTGTTATATAGTAATGCTTAAACCGCTAATATGTAAAGTACCTGCAATGATCATGATCCTCACATTGTTTACAAATCGATCAGTATAGTTAGATTGTATGCATTAAGCTGTGACTGCACTTCTGTGTTTATATATTCTATAAAAGGTCATACTTAACGGGTCAAAATCTTACTATAATATATTACATGTGTATCGTAAACCTATCATAAACACTTAACAGCGATCACTTGACGGATGTACACCTGAAAAATTAGACGTCATTTATCTTATACTTTCGCATATTTTCACTAATTTTAAGAGGAATACGATAAAATATTTCGCAACACTTCATATTGATCTCAATATTAGTCTGTAATTGTAAAATATACGATAACAAACTGTTTAATTTCTAATATTTGTACAAGGATCTTTGTTCAAAAACGAAAGAGGAAGAAAATTAAATTGAAACACTGGTAACTTCTGTGGAAGCTCAGATAATATTAAGAACAATGGAACGTACGTGTGTATAATATCCATTTAAAGTAGAAAAGATTCATGGGAAACTAGGTAAGACTAATTATATTTTTCTATTAGTGTGCTAATTTATTATTGGTGTGCTAGTTTAACTGAAAGTCGAGCTAGAATGAATGCTCAGCTGAGCGTTGCAGCTCTACAGTCAGGTCGTCTTATTTTATAATCAAAATCGAGAGCTAGAACGAATGTTCAGTTGAACATTGCAACTTAAAATTAAAAAAAACTTAATAATATTCTATAAAAAAAAACGAAAAAAAAAAAAAAAAACAAAAAAAAAAAAAAAAAAAAAAAAAAAAAAAAAAAAAATAAAAAAAAAAAAAAAAAAAAAAAAAAAAAACCCCCCCCAAAAAAAAAAAAAAAAAAAAAAAAAAAAATAAAAAAAAAAAAAAAAAAAAAAAAAAACCAAAAAAAAAAAAAAAAAAAAAAAAAAAAAAAAAAAAAAAAAAAAAAAAAAAAAAAAAAAAACAAACTCGGCTCGAACATTGCGTGTTTGCGCGAAATGCATGGCGTGGAACGCTTGCTTTTGCAGACTTTGGCAACATTTTTTTACATTGAGGATACGTTAATTCCTTACTAATATTCTTGTAAACGATATTTTCCCCCCGCCGAGCTAGGTTTTTTTAACAATTTGAAATTTATAGCTCATTTGAATATTCTTGCCGTCGTACTGTATGTTAACCTGAAAATTGGAGCTAGCTAAGAAATAAATAAGTTCAGTTGAACATTGCAAATCAACATTAACACTGTC
>JAFMSR010000003.1:28173046-28330546 GCA_022818135.1 Saxidomus purpurata | reverse complement strand
TTAAACATTTAGGTGGAACTGCAGATATAACTGTACATGAAAGGAGGCCAAATAATACATTACTGGAGATTCACAAGGCTACGGGAGGTGCCTGGGGAGGAACTGAAGTGGATAACAATTACATGCAACTTCTTGCAGAGATTATTGGACCAAGCAAATGGAAAGAATATCAGAAAAAGGAACTTGAAGATATGCTTGACATTCATAGGGACTTTGAATTAAAGAAGAGAACTTTTTCCAACACTTCTGCTGGAAAAGTTGTTATCAAGATCCCATCAAGTCTGAAAGACGCTTACGAACATAACGGAAAGTCTATCGCTGATGTGAAAAGCAGATTTGATAATAGATTAGAATGGAAAAGTGACAAGCTCAGAGTCGATCCGTCCGTAATAAAGGAATGTTTCGAAGGTCCTGTAAATAAGATTATTGTGCATGTTCAAGGCATCCTATCAGAAAAGAAGATGCGCAATGTCGATAAGATCATGCTTGTTGGGGGATTTGCCGAAAGCAAATATGTACAAGAGACTTTCAAACACAAGTTTTCTGATAAGATAATCATTATTCCGCAAGAATGTGGACTCGCTGTTTTGAAAGGAGCTGTTTTGTTTGGGCGCCATCCAACAATTGTTACATCACGAATTGCACGTTTCACCTACGGGATTGACATTGCTACCCCATTTGACCCTAAGAAACATTCAAGAGAAAAACGTGTCGACACAGACTCCGGGTCCTTATGCCAAGATACATTCTGGAAAGCAGTTGAAAACGGTCAGGAGTTAAAAAATGGTCATCAAGTGTCAAGGATCGGTAGAGCAGCTGATGACTTCCAACAAAAAATAGTCCTTAAAATTGTTAAGTCAAAAGACAGAAATCCCATGTACACGTCAGACCCAGGCTGTGAAGTTATTGGTAAAGTTGTCGTTCCGCTGGATTGCACTTTGAAAGCTGATGACAATGCTGTTGAAGAAATATTCACGTTTGGTGGTACAGAACTTATGTTTAGCACGAAACATAAGACTACTGGTGTCCAACGAGAACTCAATTTTGATCTTTGAATAAGTGATAGTATAGAAACAAACATATTGAAAATCAATATAATTCAAAAAGTTAAAGATGCCATCGTACAACTAGGTCACGGACCTGCTTGTCAGTTGACCTTTTCTTTTACATTTGAACTTAAACGTTTGAACTTAAATCAAGTTGAAAATAGTTTTAATATTGAAAGTCAACGTAATTTCAATAGTAACCACAAAAGTCTATTAACCAGTTTTGGCAATGTGCCTCAATCATGACAAGAGTTGGTGATACAACAATGACTGAATTCTGATGCCTTTTGTGTTTCAAACAAGTACCTTTGGTGCTTTTTATATTATTTACATAACTTTATAATATCATTGCGAGGCATAATTCTATAAAGGCATCGGCTATAGTCTTAGAAATGTGTGATTTATACGTGACATTGAAAAATCTTTTCTTTAAACAAACCATTTCTTAAAGTTCAAAGATGTGGCTAATTCAATACGACTAACACATTTGATAAGTTTAGCTTGTGTGACATTTGTCTTTAAGTCAGAGCTCCTGTTGAAATGAAACTGTATACTGTATTGTTCTGGTAATGTGTTTGAGTTCACAACTATTGAACGATCCAAACATGAATACAATGATATGTTGGAGATGCACAATACATATAAATGCGTACAGAGTATTATGTAACTTTAACCCTGAAGGCTGACCGTAGCTTCCACATTCAGTGCACGGGACCTTGTGAACAACATACGGACCACCATGAACAATTTGAAAGCCAGTGTTAATATTTACGCTTAGTCGCAGATACGTAATATTTAGCACAATACATAAGACTAGTGCTGTTCGAGAGGAACTCAAATCTGATATTTGAATCATTAGAAATATACCATATACATGTACAAATAGATTTTCTTGCAAGTCAATATATCATTATGTTGTCTAAAATGCAATATCCAGATGTATTACTTCGTACTTTAAATGCCTGTCAGTCAATGCAGATCACGTTGATACTCGATTAGAAATAAAGTTTCAATTCAATTTTACTTTACATGAACTTTATATAACATATTTTTGGTGAATATATTTACCAAAGAACCAATTGAAAATAAGCCATTGGGCTTCATGGGCAATCCAAAGTTATTCACACATTGTTTATATGCAACTTTACATTTAATCAATATCTTCATAATGTTTGAAATTATTTTTTGGCCAATCGCAGTGCAGTATTCACTGCACTTTAACTTGGGTAAAGCAACAATTGTAATCCTAGTCACTAAATGGGGGAAGCTTGCTGATTTACAAAAATAATTTCAAACACTAAGTAGGTTCATGTTCCTTTTGATACATTTACTAAAATGAATTGATCTCGCGGCATGAGCCGCACCGGACCAATATATTTTCGTACATGCCCAAAAACGAACACTAACCAATAAGTTTTATCTTAAGTTACCAATGCTTTTATAGAATGTTAATGGGGTTCAATATAATGGTTATTTAAACTTTCCTCACAAGTATTCTAAGCACTGTCTGTGATATGCAATGTTTTATGTGATTCCAAATACTGTGAGTTATTGGTGTATTTTTTTCATTTATACTTTTATAAAAGTTGTTATAATATAATTACATTAAATATCTGTCTAAAACAACATATTTTGTTGTATTGTTCTGGTAACTCTGGTGCCCACAGCTATTTCACACTACATGTACTTTGACATCAGGGATATTGTTGGATATTACTTACGTCTAAGATTGACTGTGATATCGAGAAATAATGTTCATCAACAGGTACTCGGTATTTGTTATCCCTTGCGGATGGACAATAACTTGGCATCTTTTCGTCCGGCTGCCCTTGCGACTCTGCGTTTGTCCGTCCGTCCAGAGTCGAATCTAAAACATGTTTTGAGCAATTTGAATAAAACATGGTAGAAATGTTCACAACTATCGGGAATTTCAGTCCGATTGCCACAAAACATATAACATTTGGCCCCTTTAAGTTTTAGAGCTATATCCCCTTTAATTTTTCTTATAAGTTTAAAATTAATCTCTTTCTATAACATTAATTGCCAGAATTCTATTCTATATTGTACAAATAAACATCGAATGGGTCTTACTTGAAACTCGTAAGATAAGTACAATCCATTTTAAAATGAGGCCCCGAGTGGGATTGGGAAGACCAAAACTATTTTAAGGAATAGTGATTCCTCCAGAAAGGGCTGTGGCTCTATATTTCTTATAAACGAAACCTCTAACAAATATATATTTAAAACCAATTGTCAAAATTTTATTTCATTTCACTCAAATAATCATCTTATAAGTTTATACCAACACTTTATGCGGGGAAAAATTATCTTTAAAAAATGATGCACCAAACGAAGCAGGCCGTCTTTATAGAAACTCAGAAGAACATAGCGATTGCAAGGTAAACAATTATATCTGGTCAAATTTACACTCCTGTTGTCCTTAACCAAACTGTTAAAGGAAATCAATCCTTAAGTAGGAAATTCATTCCCACTGAAATAAGGCCCCCGCATAGGGTAGGGTTGTTTTATTTATATATTCTAATATAATTTTGAACTAGAATTGTGTCGAAATTTGCTCTTCCTGGCCTGATGTGCTCACGAGTCCTATGTATTAGTTACAACACTTCAATCACTCAATCTAATGCGTATCACACTCATCTTGAAAATGTTAAACATTTATAAAATTACCATCAGCTGTCGTAAGATTACCCGAACTGAAAAAATAAGTAAAATCACAAGCCGAGACAAGCAGAGGTGCAAAAACGAGTTTCGAGATATTGAGACAGTTTTTCGACTATTGGGATTAAAAAAGCTGTTGTCGAATAATCACATTTTTCGAGTCATCGTATGTTGTCATATTGCATTTTATCTATATTTGAAAGACATGCAGAAATATATATTTCGGGGCTTACTTATTATTTCGAGTGAACCCGTCATGCCAAACAAGTGCATTTAGAGTTAACGAGGTTTGAGTGTATAATGATGCTTTAACCGCAAATATATAAAATACTTTGAATAATACATCATTTACAATCAGTAATATGTTATATACGATAACAAGCAGTTTAATTATACGAACGTTTGTATAATTTGTAGGACTATAGATATTGAATTGAAATAGTTTACTATCTCAACTGATAAGTGTAGATAAAGTTTAGAACATCAAAACCTACGTTTGTATAGTATTCATGTAAAGTAGAAGAGATTTATGGGATAATAGGTAAAACTAATTATATTTTATTAGTTTGATAATTTAATTATTTTTAACTGTTTATGTTTTCTTCAAAAATAAAATAATAAAATGTGTTTGATCACGTGTTATGTATAACGAAAAGAACTGTTTAAAAGTTGCGCTTTATACAATAATGTAGATCAATATAGATAAGACTTTCTACTTTAATTTGAGACCGAACATTTCACTTATATACAACTACAACTACAATATGTTTATTGCATAAAACACATATACACATGTTTAAAGCAACACAAGTACATATCAATAGACAAAAAGACATGGGCTTACAGAAGAGCATATACATATACATGTAACATCGTGTACTGAATACGTGACAGAATAAGATCGTTAGATCTACTAGTTTCTACTCAGATTTGCAAAATATATAGTGAAAATGTCTAGTGCGATATTAACGTCAGTTCAACATTCAGGCTAACAGAGACAAAGAAGAATATTCACCTGCAATGTCGATCTGAACATCAATATTTCAGCTTGACATTGCGATTGACCTTTGTTACAACGAATGTCGAGCTAGAACGATCGAGTTTTCAGCTGAACATTACAGCTCTACAGTGCGATTGTCTTATTTTATAAACGACAGGCGAGCTAGAACGAAAGTTCAGCTCAACATTGCACTTTGACATTAAGTCTAACTTCATAACAGAATGTCGAGTTGAACAAATTGTACAGCTGAACATTGTAGCTGGACATTGAGATTGTTAAACTTTTTAACCGAAAGTTGAGCTAGCGCGAGTGTTCAGATGAACATTGCAGCTCAACATTGAAAATGTTTAATTTGATAATCGCATGCCAAGCTAGAACGACTGTTCAGTTGAACTTTGCAGCTAGACATTTTGATTGACTTATTTTATAAAATTTATCAATCATTTAATGATTGTCGAGCAAGAACGAATGTTCGGTTAAACATCGCCGCTCGTCATCGAAAAGTTCAACGAAAATATAATGTTTAGATAGGTGTCAATTCTGTATAAGGTTTTTATCAATTATTAATTTTATATATTGGATTCCATATTTTTTATAAATTGGTTATAAGCTGTATAAAACAACGGGGATTTTAATTTTGCATGTGGTTATGATGTTATACAATAGAATATATGTAAATAAAAACTGATTGAACTAAATACGAAGTTATGTGTGTTATAAGTCATTCCCGGTCTTTAATACGTTACAAGGTGCCCGATATTGACGACATCTCTGGAAAACGCAACAACAGAAAACAAACGTACGGCTTACCAATATGTTCCACTTGTCTTGTATCTGGTGATTTGTTTTCTAAGACGAGAGGAAAACAATCTTAACAATTATAATTGTTCCCTCTTTTGCATTTATTTAATTCATTGATGGCCTGTAGAATAATAATCTACTGTTACTGTGCTGACAGACTAGGAATGAAGAATAATAATTAATGTAGCAATTTATACTTGTTTCTTCTTCGTAGGCGCGATACTGCGTGGCGAGATTTGTGCACGATAATTACGTGCATTTTTTGCAGTAACTTTGGCAGACGTTCCATTTTGACTGCGTACTGAGCTTCCTATTTGATTCCTGTATGTACCAACAGCACATACATCCTGGTACATGCAATAAACTTTATCTCTCATCAGAAATGATGGTCATCCTTGCACATTCTCAAGTCGTCCCGTTTATCCTCCTTACATTAAGTCTTGAAATAATTTCAAACACGGTCTTCAGCGTTAAGATGTGGAAATTACATGATAACATTATTTACATCAATGCAATGAGAACGTTTTAGATATTTTCAGTAAATTCAAGTTTTTACATTTTTCTCATGAATCAACGAGAATATATTCGCTACATGTATTATGAACTGAGTTATATGTTGTTTGGTGATTTCCTTTTATACCAATTACTGAAAACAATCCACACTTTGATTGTTGATAAAGATGTGTATGTATGCAAAATTGACTATCCCTTAAACATTGTAGCTGGGAAATGGCATCTGTTTCATCAAAGGAATCTCCTGCAAAAAAGCGTCTGTTTGTTGCAGCAATAGACCTTGGAACAACATACAGTGGTTGGGCATATTCTACACTAAATGAGTCGCATAAAGTATATGCGAAGCAAGCCTGGTACGCTGGCACATTAGCCTCTCATAAAACACCATCTTGCGTTTTATTAACTCCAAAGAAAGAGTTTAAGGCTTTTGGCTATGAAGCTGAAACAAAGTTTGCAGACCTTTCAGAGGACGAAAATCATCATGGCTGGTACTACTTCCGGAGATTCAAAATGGCGTTGTTCAAAGATCATGTAAGGGCTTTAAGCTTTACATATTTTATTAATTTACGGTTCATACATATGGTAGCTGATTTTTGTGGTTTTGTTTTAACTTGGAACCAACATTTTTAGGCCCCTTTCGAATCACCCAGTTTATTCTCCCCATCAATTGTTAGATACGGGTTGGAAAACCATCCCGTATTAATCTTACAATAGTACATAATTATATATTCATAAGTCACGGTAAAACCACAATAACGTCTTGAAATCGCTAATCTTGAAGCAATACGGGTTCTTTTTTTAAGATTATGAACTTTGTTTTCCAAAACTGTGTCAAAATATTCATGCAGGTATAATCGGGAAGCATGCGGTTATATTCAATTTGAATAGAAAAACAAAGTCTTATCACCTCAGGAAAAATGAAGAGAACATGTAGATAAAATGCAAAAAGAAAGAAATCAATTTTTAAAAGTACGTAGACAGCATAGTGCGTTTTGAGCTCACTTTTTCTACAAGAGACCATTAACCTTTATATTTTCATTTGTTCATGAGTTTCTTTTCAGTTCTTCAATAGATAGCATTATAATCTTCCTTCTACATACACATATTATCATATTAGCACCCAAGTCACATGGAATTGACATAACGGCTTACTTATGATTTGTCTTGACTGCTTTTGTAGAAACTTAATCGCTATACGACCATAGAAGACATGTCCGGACAGAAAATGCCAGCGTTAGTGATATTTTCTCATGCTATACGTTATCTGAAAGACAACTTCCTACAAGAAGTAAAGAAAACAGTTACAAATTTCCAAGCTACCGATGTGCATTACGTCCTGACGGTGCCTGCAATTTGGAATGATATGGCTAAGCGATTTATGAGAGAAGCTGCAATTGAGGTAAGCATGAAAGTTGTATTTCGCAATCTGTGTTCGAAAGTACACTTGTCTATTCAATAAGCAGGAGAGTCACTGTAGTTTAATTTCTTTGATACAATATCAAGTACACAATGGTTGTAACGTATGACAGGTCACCTTCACGGCAAATCCAAGGCAAGTTAGTGCAACATGATACTTCAAAGTGCAACTACTAGTACTACAAATACTACTACTACTACTAATAATAATAATAATAACAATAATTGATAAAAATTGAAAATAATGCGTAAGACAAAGTCCGTTACGAATATGGAATATTACTAAAACACAATACAAGTCGTCAGTAATGCATTATTACCCAATAATGGTACGCATGTATATAAAACAAAACTCAAAGCACGTTTATAAGCCTAATGTCTAGTTTCATTAAACTGTTGCAATTTGTATTGAAGTTCTGGCAGAATGTTCTAATTTCATACAGACGAATGGACAGTTATATTGCTGTAAAACTAATATTTTTGTTAAAGGCTGGCATAACGAACGATCAACTTACCATCGCACTCGAACCAGAAGCGGCTTCAATCTGGTGCCAAGGAATAAGAACAGAGATTCAGCGGGACAGTGATACAGTCGAATTCGGGATTTCGGATGTGGGTACACAGTACATGATAGTAGACTTAGGTGGTAAGTAAGGCAATTCAATATTATGTGTAGTAGTTTTATCAAAGGGTTCCAGTTGAAACTGTGGTGGTTAACAAACCATTTCAAGCAGTATTTTATGAACGTACAGATATGTAAACATAATGTGGAATAACAGAATAACAGAAACACTATAACTTTTATCAGTAACACGTAAATACAGTCACATAGGTATTGTTGAATTTCACGAAATTTTTTCCTTCTTCTTCCGAATATTTAACACGGATAAAATTAGGCCGTAGGTAGCTCAGTGAAACATAAATACATTGTTTATAAATATGAATGCTTAAAAATCATGATTTTATAGGGTTAATTATGATATTATATGAGTCATGTCCCTAAAACTACAATTAAGTTTTAGTTTGAAATTCATTTTCTCACTTTGAACATCTAGGTGGAACTGCAGATATAACTGTACATGAAAGGAGGCCAAATGATACATTACTGGAGATTCACAAGGCTACAGGAGGTGCATGGGGAGGAACTGAAGTGGATAACAATTACATGCAATTTCTTGCAGAGGTAATTGGACCAAACAAATGGAAAGAATATCAGAAAAAGCAACTGGATGGTATGCTTGACATTCACAGGGACTTTGAAACAAAAAAGAGAAATATTTCCACCTCCTCAGATGGTAAAGTTGTTATTCAGATCCCAACAAGTCTGAAAGACGCTTACGAGCAGAACGGAAAGTCTATCAGTGATGTGAAAAGTAGATTTGAAAATAGATTGGAATGGAAATGTGACAAGCTCAGAGTCGATTCGTCTGTAATAAAGGAATTTTTCGAAGGTCCTGTAAATAAGATTATTGTGCATGTTCAAGGCATCCTATCAGAAAAGAAAATGCGTAATGTCAATAAGATAATGCTTGTTGGGGGATTCGCCGAAAGCAAATATGTACAAGAGACGTTCAAACGCAAGTTTTCTGATAAAATAATCATTATTCCGCAAGAATGTGGACTCGCTGTTTTGAAAGGAGCTGTATTGTTTGGGCGCCATCCAACAATTGTTACATCACGAATTGCACGGTACACCTACGGGATTGACATTGCTACCCCATTTGACCCTAAAAAACATTCAAGAGAAAAACGTGTCAACACAGACTCTGGGCCCTTATGCAAAGATACATTCTGGAAAGCAATTGAAATCGGCCAGGAGTTAAAAAATGGTCATCAAGTGTCAAGGATCGGTAGAGCAGTTGATGATTTCCAACAAAAAATAGTTCTTAAAATTGTCAAGTCAACAGAAAAAAATCCCATGTACACGTCAGACCCAGGGTGTGAAGTTATTGGTAAAGTTGTCATTCCCATGGATTGCAGTTTGAAAGCTGATGGCAATGCTGTTGACGAAATTTTCACGTTTGGTGGTACAGAACTTATGTTTAGCACGAAGCATAAGACTACTGGTTTGCGACAAGAATTAAATTTTGATATTTGAACAATTTATGCTATAGAAAAAAAGTCTTGAAGATCAATATAAATCAAGATGTTTAAAGATACTGATGTAGTACAACTAGATTACGGACCTGCATGTCAGATTACTTTTTCGTTTACATGTGTTTGTTCAAAGAATAGTTTAAACTTATATGAATTTAATGATAGTTTTGACTTTGAAAGTCAACTGAAGATTAACAGTAATCGCTAAAGCCTATTAACCAGTTATTGTGATATACCCACGACAAGAGTTGGTGATGCAAACATAAATGAATTCCGATGAATGTGGTGTTTTAACAAGTACTTTCGGTGCTTTTAACATTATTGTACAAAATAATGCAACTTTTTTCCAAAACATCATTATGAGGCATTATTCCATAAAGGCATTGGCTATAGCCTTAGAGATGTGTGATTTAAAAGTGACATCGAAAGATCTTGTTTTATTTCTTAAATTTCAAAGATGAGGCTTATTCAATATCATCGACTGAAAGACACGATTGACAACTTTAGCTTGTTTGACATTGGCCTTCATGTCATAGCTCCTGTTTGAATTGAAACAGTATACTGTGTTGTTCTGGCAATGTGCTGGAGTTCACAGCTACTGAACAATCCAAAAACGAATACAAAAGGAATTGGAAATGAACATTACTTATAAATGCGTATACGGTGTGATACAACTTTAACCCTGAAGACTGACCGTAACTTCCACCTACAGTATTGCAGGGGACATTGTGAACAACATACGAGTCACTATCATAATGAATAAAACAGTGCTAAAAAGTGTGGTCAGATAGATACAATGCTTTAGCACAGGGCTACATGAGATTCACGGGGAGGAACGGAATATAGTTGAACTAAAAGTTCAAATAATTACAAACTGACCAGCAAGTGGTAAGAAAAGGGAGAGATTTGAACTACTACTAACCAAGAATAGCCGTAATAATTGTAAAGTAAAAATGTAAAATATCTTAAAAACCTTTTTTTCTGAAATTTGGCATAGGTTGATAAATAGCTGCTACCAACTTTGACACTCTAAATAAAAAAAAAAATTCATTTGTATAAACCATTTTTTCTTTGTTCTTATAAATGTTCACATATATTCAGTGATTAAAAACGGCGGTGAAGTTAAATCAATCATTTCATTGATCATTTACTAGCATACACAAAATACATGCCTTTCATTCACGAGAAATACCATCATTAAAATGAGTTACTTTTAAGGAAAAATCCATAATGGTAACAAATCTAAATGGATAGAGTGATGGAACCTATGCTGGCGGTATTTCCGAAAAACGGGTATTTACAGAAACACAGACGAATGCATATTTTTCAAAGTATATTCAGCATGGACAGTTGAAGATATGCTTTTCTTTTACGGCAAACGTAGTGATAGCCGCGCGTGCGGCTCTGTGACGTCACAGTAGCCGATACAGTTGTACTCGATCCATTTCGCTAGAAAAATTCTTAAATAAAGACATCAAAATCACCCAGTTAAAGTCAGCATTTTTGATAAAACTGATTTCTTTTGTATAGAAAAATATATTCTATCAAAACTGTTACAAATTCATCGTTAGAAAAGCTCTTTTCAAGATTTATCACAACATTTTCACGGCTGTCAAATGTTTGACATAATGCGCGAAAGTTTTGAATCAAAGATTCCTTTTATTTTTACAACCATTATAATGTTTTCTTATCAGGATCACATGTATACTATATGTCTGTTTTATATAATGCATTTTGAATGAAAATATAAAAATAATGGAACTCTGAAGCGAATGGCTTCACGTGATATTCATTTTACTGGCTATCGTCACGAATAACGGATACTTTCCCGTGGTGTGTGTGTCTGTACCTGTACAATGTACTACTCCGCTATACAAAGAAGTGGATGCGATGGAATGTCACACCTGGAAACGCTATGAGTGTTTAACTGTTTGCCAAACAGTTAAAAGATCAATGTCGATCTTGGTATCGTGACTAAGATAAAGTGGCTATGTCTGAGAGGTGCAGGGAAGAGTAACATTGCCGGAATAATAAATCATAAAACCGATGGAAATACATTATAGTGTCTTATTTCCGAGTTCTAATACAGTTTGGTTTGTAAATAGTTATTCCTTTTTAAAGTTGTTGAAGTTACCGACTCTATTGCTGTAAGACAATAATTATTTTGCACAAAATAGACATTGTGAATGAAAAACCATATGTTCATGATATAGTCTTTTGTGTGCACAATTAAAATTATTGTATTGTAATTTTATCTCGTGCTAGTTAACATATAGGCTCTAGAAACTGTTTCCCACCTGTAGATTGTCAAATGTCACATACCGCGAGCATTGGTTCCCTTCGGGGTGAAATTTCAAGTTTGACATGCATCGCGTCAATAGCTCCCAAAACGACAAGGTCACTTGATGACGCACATCAACATCTTGTTTCGATTTAACAGGAATAACATTATGTTTTTGCATGGACAAATCAAAATGGTTAGGTTTTCCTGCTTTCTTAACAGCTGATAAACATTCAAAATACATCCAGCATAGGTCCCCCCACTCTAAAACATGAAATGTCTTCTATGTTATAAAAACGGCCAATTCTGTAGTGTCATATTAAGTAGGTATCTATTGATAACAGTTAAGATGCTCTAGCCCGGGCCTCAAAACTGCATTAAAATTATCAATTGAGAGGTGAAAGCACTTGTCAGTAACATTAGTAATGTGCTCTAAATGCTCTGTTTTATTTACTGACAAAAACCTGAGAAAATGTTGAGCATAAGATGTCAATGTTTTACCTTTTTATGTTAAAGATGTTAAATTTTTGTAGAATTGGTAGGTGTGCCAAATGACAACATATATGGTTTGTAACTTGAAAGGCAATGACAATATTGTTGAGAAATATTCACGTTTGGTATCACAGAACTAATGCTTAGCACTATACATAAGACAACTGCTGTTCGGCCGGAACTCAAATCTGATCTTTGAACTACATTGGATTTAATATGCCACAAATAGATTATATTGCAAGGCAATATGTTATATGTGGTCTTAAATGTAAATTCAAATCTACAACTTAGTACTTACGTAGTAGTAAATGTCTGTCGGTAAATGCAAATCAGTTTGAACGCGTGATTTGAAATAAAGTTCCAATTCAATTCTATTTTACATGAGCTCTGATGTTGAAAGTCAAGAAAAAATAACCACACAAGTAACAAAACTGAGTATAAATAAAGTCATGATTCTTTTAGTGGGTGATAAAATTGTAATTGAGAACATTTTTGTTATGCTTTCAATAAGTCCTTTCAATGCTTTTGAAAATGAATCACAATTGATAATTAAAAGAACAAATAAATAAAAGCAATAATTATGTGGATGCATCGTATGCCATTTGGTCTAAACACAAATGTGATGTAAAAGTAACAGAGGAACATATTTTCAATTTAGAGCCTTTCCAAAAGATGTTCCCAACTGAAGACCATATTTTGAAAACTTTGGCTTTAAAGTGTGACATTGACTTTCAAGTCAGAGGCCCTATTTTATTTTTATGCTATGTGAATGACATGATTATCAGCGTTGATCCTGAAAGTAAACTACATGTAGTAGTTATATATGCTGATAACAGTGTCACACTTTTAACGAACACAGATCCTAGCAATATTTCGTCTAGACTTGAAAGTGTGTTAGAAGCCTGTTCATATCGGTTAGTGGATAATAAATTATCTTTATACCTAGGCGAAACTGCCTGAGGATTTTTTGTTTCGAAGCATACATTGAAACAATTTATAACTATAGATAACTCATTGACAGGAGTAACTTTTCTGTACAATATCCAAATGTAATGAGTAAGGTAAAGACTTAACCATGTTTTTAAAATAGTTAATGGAAAGTGTCATTACATGAAAGAAAACTTTCATTTTTGTAATAGATTTGCATTCTTATTCGACTGAGTGCAAATGTGTATAATTTAAGTGTACCCAGACTGTATGAGAAAGAAAATTTAACTTGTTTTACTCAACAATCAAGGACTGAAATTCATAATCTGTTGACACTTACTACATTCATAAGATTAATTGCATAAGAACCATCTCATTCTCTTAACAGCATTTTATCTGCATTTGTTGGAAGTCGTAATTATGTAAACGTTTTAACTGCTTTATCTGAGACTTATTTAATTTATACTGGTACATGTAATAATTTGACACCATGCCATTATATTAAAGAAACATTTTGGTATGGTACCGGAGTTCTAGCACGCAGCTTGTTCTAATTTTTGCTGTGATTTTGTATATTATACATTTTTGGTGAACACATTTAGCAAAGAACCCATAGGAAATAAGCCCTTGGGTTTTGATGGGCAATCCAAGGTTATTTCACACATTATTTATTTGCAACGTTAGATTTAGTCAATTACTTCTAAAAGTTTTATTTTAAGCTACCAGAATTTCTAAAGTATATTAATGGGGTTCAATATAATGATTGTTTAAACTTACCTTACCAGTATTCTAAGCAAAGCACTGTCTGTGATATGCAATGTTTCATGTGATTCCAAAGTTGTTTTTAATATAATTACATTAAATATCTATCTAAAAAGAACATATTGTAATGTTCTGGTGGTCAAAGCTATTTAACACAACTTTGACATCAGAAATATTGTTGGAGATTATTAACGTTACAGATTGCCCGTGATTTCGAGAAATAATGTGGATCAACAGGTACCCGGTATTTTTATGGATATTAACTTCGCATTTTTCGTCTGGCTGTCCTTACGGCTCTGCGTCCGTCCGTCCGTCCCTCCGTTCTGAATCGTATCTAAGACATGGTTTGAGCAATTTGAATAAAACATGGTAGAAATGGTCACACTTATCGGGAATTCCAGTCCGATTACACCAAAACGTTAGACTTATGGCGCATTTAAGTTTAAGAGTGATATGCCCTTTAAGTGTTCTTATAAGTTTTAAAATATCTTTTCTATAACATCAGTTGCCAGCATTTATTTGCATATGGTACGAATAAAAATCGAATATGTGTTTATTGAAATTCACAAAATTAGTACAATCCATTTTAAAATGAGACCCGCAGTGGGAGTGGGCTGTTTTCCCTGAATAACCTATAAAGAGAGTTTGAAATCAGTAGTCAGAATTGTATTGGCAAATTAAAGTCAAAGGCAGATAGCTGAAAAAATCGGTATTGAGAAACAATGGAGTGTGATACAAAAACAGCATGTTTCATAAATAAGACCAGCCCACTTTTAAAAATACTCTTTGGTGGTCTAACTGTACATTAATAATATTGTTGTCCCTTAAACAAAATCGATTTTAAATACTCAAATGTAAAAGTACTCCCTTTAAAAAAAACAAAAACCTTTAAATTTCTTTTTATTTGAAACTAATCGTCAGTATTTCATTTCATTTCACACAAAAGATCTGTTTTTAAAGTACATATCAACATTTCTGCGAACAAAAAAGATCCCTTAAAATGAGGACCCCATAGAAAATCAAAAGAAAATAGTGATTGCAAGGTAAAAGATTCTATTACCTACATTTACCTATGATCATAGTTATCCGTATTTGAACCTTTACCTTTGTATATAAGAGGGATAAAGTCATTAAATACGTTTTAATATACAAATGTAATTTAAAGAAATTGTTATTAAATTTGCAATTTTCAAAAATATATAAAGGTGTTTGATGGGTTAAATGGCTGTATGATTTGTATATTATCTTCATGTTCTGTTATAGAAACTGTCTGACAATAGTACTATGCATGTAAATGTTTTAAGTTTGACTATTTTTCCATTTAAATGCGTAGTTGTGTGGTAAGATACTATTTTATGAATCCCATAGTGTTTGTCGGGTATGTGTAACTTGTGCATGTTTTTGAATGTTTGATACATTTGCTTTTTTCTTGTTTTATTGTTTCATTTGATGTTTGAAGGCCATATTGTAAATAAGTGTAATGTTTGTACCTTCACTTAATGTGCTTACCACCTTGAAATAAAGAATTGAAATAATCCCACACAAAAATTTCTATTCAGAAATGTGGCCCTATACTGCCTGGGATCCTAATTCAACAAGTTTGCTTGTTTATATCATGGCATGTTGATTATTACGGTAATTGATGCCAAATTACTGTGAAGAACTCTTTGTGGAATCGTACATTCAATGTATTCGCAATGTATTGAGCCTCTGTCCACACATTAATTAGTCAACATTATGAATTGTTTCAGCAAACAAAAATAATTCGATCTGCGCTTTGTACAACTTCAAGCGATATGATCTGATGATGTGGATCGAAAATTATTGTGTACCAAGGACAAGACCTTGAAACAGAAATAAACAAAGCAATACCAGCAATGAAATATAAATACAGTACTGTACAATGTGTATAACAGAAAACCAAAATGATTCTGGGTTACCTTGTAGGTAAACATGTATGTAATCGTTCGTAAATAACAAAGTTGTCAATGAAATAACATCGGAAATTTGAAAATCAAACTACAAACTCTTATATCGAGCTCCGTACGTTTCCGTAAAAATCCGTACTTTTCCGTGATATGTATATGATTATCTTCCGTAATTAGCTTACAGCGCATAAATTTCTAAAACAGAAAAAAATGAATGTAAGCTATATATTTGAAGATGTATGTACTCTTTTTTGTGTCGCCCTTTCGGAGAAAAGGCGATACATAGGGATCGCTTTGTCCGTCCGTCGGTCCGTCCGTCCGTTATGCCCCTTTTTGTACTTAGATTTTGTCACGAAAACTTAATGTTGGCTATAACTTTGCCATTTCTTAAGATTTCTTCATCAAACTTTCAAATTGTATTGCTTATGACATAAGCGTCATAATGCCGCCAAATGTTGTTGGTCAAGGTCATATTTGACAGAGTTATGCCCCTTTTTGTACTTAGATTTTGTCACAAAATTATTGGTTATTCTGACAAAGCGTAAGAGGGCGACACAAGTGTTCTACTGAACACCCATCTAGTATTTGTAATTATGTTCTTATCATATGCGACATTTAACAGAAGATTGATCTGGTCTGTCTTGCACTACTTTCGCAAAGCGCATGTTTACAGTTGTTATTCGCACATAGCACAGTTAAATTGTCTGCAGTGTTTGAAATGTGGTATTCTAATTAAGCCCTAGGGGACTTTCAGTCCCCAGGCCAATAAAAGGGCAAACAGGTTAAATCACAGTGGTTTTATTTCATGCATATACCATATACAATTCGAAACTACAATGCATCGAAGCAAAAAAGAATAATGGAATACAAAAATATGTGTCCACACATATGTGTTATGTCTAAAAAACTGAAATAGATTTATTATGAACAGTTCGTGCTTTTTTGCGACTAAAAAGGTAACAAAATATGAGCGAACAAACACATTCAAATGAATTTGATCTTTGTTGCCCTTGACCTAATGGCATATGCGTTGTTTTCATAAAGAATATCTGTCATACATTATATATGAAGTATGTTAGTCGTTTGCTGGTGGGCATTTAGTCTGAACGAAAAATAAAACTAGAGAACTTAGTTACAGCGAACGTAAACCGCGAAACTCAGAAACAAAGGATTTTCTTTTTTTTCAATTTGATTGAAATTATTCGTCACTACATTATAACATTAATACAATATTACAATAATATGGAATTTGCAAAGAACGCAGCATTTGCAACAAATGTTAAAAAATGTATTCATTTGACTTATTTTCAAATAAATAATTACATAAAAACAGCATAAAAGCATGAAAACAGTTGTATGAATCTAAATATGAGAAATAAAACCAATTCTGAATGAATAAGCGTATTACATTTTGTACTTCAGTATCAATAAAAAATGCATCCTCATTTAAATAAAAAGCCCATAAATTCAACTACTGAATTAGCGATGTGTTCTGAGCTCTGTTATGGTCCGTCTTTAATTAATATTTTGTCGCGGCAAAATTCCTTATGAAGTTAGTGGAACTAAAACAATAAATGTGTACATAACATTAATTAATCAGGCTTACTATACAAATCAACAGAACAGGCGTACAAAGTACATATGTACATCACTGAAATGCAAAATACGTCTAACAAAGCCGTCGTCTTTTGAATCGATTCATTATCAATATTCAATATTAACATTGAAGCGTTAGATTGGTCGACTTTGCTGATGAATAACAAAGACTTACTTAATTTACACTAAATTCAAAAGCCATTGTCAGAAAAAAAATGTTTTTCACAAGAAAACGAAATATGTAGCGTACATTGAATTTTTATGAAACAATTAAGTATAAATATATGGTTCGAAAATAAGTTGATAAATTATAAGTGTAAACGGTCTCGTATTGAGATATACACATATCATATCATAATGTTCATTTTTCATATAATAATGTACTGTGTCCTGCACATGTATTATTGCAGTGACATTTTAGCAGTAGTTACAGGTGCTAATTTCGTGAATCATCCTATAAATAAATCCTACAAGCTGGCATCTGATGGATAATCACGCATTTAAACTGGCAGATATCATGTAATATTCTAAAATTTACTAT
This sequence comes from Saxidomus purpurata, assembly GCA_022818135.1. Lineage (NCBI taxonomy): Eukaryota > Metazoa > Mollusca > Bivalvia > Venerida > Veneridae > Saxidomus > Saxidomus purpurata. The sequence goes on along the minus strand of JAFMSR010000003.1, from coordinate 28,312,467 downwards.
TACGTTTAAATATCAGTTCAGAGTTTCAAGTGATCTTAGCCGACTGATAAAGTATAGGCAGACACAAAGGAATCGTGTTTAACTGAACGCATGCACTAAACACTGAACAAAAAAACAAGTATTTTGTTAAACCTCAGTGTGTTTTCTTGTTCTCTCGTAATGGTGCAGTTTCACCATATGCGTCTAGCATTGCATTTACTCTGACATTCCGCTTTCGTTTCTTCTCTTTCAGTTTCTCCTTTAACGTTTTCTGCTCACGTTGTAGAGTCTCTTTGTTAACATGTTCGCTGCCTACTGTAGGATTGTAAGTCTTTATGGATTCCTTTGGCGTTTCTGCGTATGTAGACGAAAATTGTTTAGGCAAACCAAGCTTTTTAACTTGCTTAGGTGTCCTGCTTCGTTTAAGTGTACTAGGCTTTTCTTCGCTTTGAAAAACATCTTGTTGATCACCATTAGGAACATGTGCGTTTGAGTGTCGTAAGGTAGACATATTCATCGTCTTCAACGTGGGTTCGGTTGCAAGGATATTTGGCTTTGGGGTTTCTTTCGGTATGACTACAACTGGCAATTCTGAATCTGATGGAAATGAATCTAAGTAGCCGTCATTGAATAATTCTAAAAGTGTGTCTGAAGGCAGTGTTGCGTTGTCAAATGATGGTGAAGTTTCACCTTGAAATACATCTTCAACTGATGGAATATTTTGATCTGACTGTGAGAATATAGGAGTGTATCTTATCAGGTCATTTGCTGGTGTTAACGCTCTATTGGTGGAGTATTCCGAAACGTATTCCATTTGATCTTGTCCCAGTAAAGAACTGTATCGACTTAATTCTTCAAGAACGTCATCTTCATTAGCTTCGGTACTTACAGGCTCAGACTGCGCAGCAGTAAAATCTTCCTCCCCGCTGCATTGTTCTGTATCTTCTTGGTGTGTATCCTCTGCACTAAGTTCGGCATTTTCTAATGGTTCCGTCTCTGCCATCGGTGAACTTATATCTTCATACTGCGGAAGAGTCTCACTATATGTAAAAGACGTATTAGTAATATTATTTTCATCATTTGATAATTCATTTGACCTGTCTTCTATATCTTCTTCAGCTGTTTCAATTTGTATACTATCAGCCTCCGTCATATTTTGTTGCTCATCAATGATTGTCTGGTCATCAGCATTATCTTCTATCGGATTTAATTCTTCGCCATTAGCATGTGTCTGGATTGGATGCTCGTCATTTGTTGCCGGGTTTTGTTCAAAATAAGGATGACTGTGCGTATGTTCTGATCTTGTCTGAACATTGTGTGCATTATTCTTATTAATAAGTCCCTTGTTCGTGTCTGTCAAAGGCGGTACCACATTCACATTATTTCTTTCCCTGAACATTCTAGGTAACGTATTTTGGAAACCTGGCGGCGGGTGAGCAAGCAGAATTGGCGGATACTCTACGCTTTCGTTTAAAATGGATTCTGGTTGAGAGGGACAGGCAGAGAAATTATCAAAGTTGTCCTCATCAATAACTTCATTCTGAAACAATATTGATTTATTATCGAAAAGATTTTATTACTATTACACAGTACACTACTGTCTTTGTAAATGCATGTCTTTTAAATTATGCTTTTTATATCACAAAAGCTGTTTATAACCCTATTGTCTCATCATTTCATAAGAATGTTGAATTAATAAGACTTACTGGAAGTTTAGGCTGACTGCAGCGTTTCTTATAGATGAATAAACTAGTCGCTACTACCCCAGCACATGTCATACAACCCAGTGCAATACCAAAGCCTAGCGTTGTTTCTGAAATAAATAGTATTATTCCGTGTTATTATTGTTATTCTTTCAGTAACAATTATATATTGCAGATTTCAATTTACTGCGCCGTTTCAACGTTTGCATTAAACCAGCGTTTGCATTCAACACATTAAATGACGTCGATGTCACATTCTGTAGTTAGCTTCACTCCAAACAGTATATGTTATGTAGCTTCTATTCATCGTACACGCTGCTGCTGACAGTACTTAATACGTGTTTGTACATTTTAAATATGAATCTTATGCTTATGTATTTCCACATAATAAAATTTAAGTTTAAACTCTATTTATTCAACAGAAGCACATTTAATACAACAGACAATAATTGACAGATAGTCGTGAATGGATGAGAGAACAAGTGTTTTCAACACTGATATTAACTCTTTTCCAAATGTATATTCTATTTTGTCATAAAATTGTGATGGCGGTTTCTTCTCCGAAAGGTTTGCTGCGCTTGTCTTACGACTGTGAGAGGAAAGCTATACTTGTATAGATCTGACTTATATGACGTACGTTAGCAAACATGATTCCGAGAATATCTCTTGCAGAATGTTTAAAATGAACGACTTTAATCATCATCATTATCAAAGATACTATTGTATTTGACGAGAAAGCCGAAATTCTACTTCGTAAAATTAATAAAAAATGTCTGTAAATCAGAGACTAATGAATCTTAAAACTTACGGTAAATTATAAACATTGTACACACAAATATTATAACGCGCTCTGAATGTAAATTTTAGAACATCCGTGATTATGAAAAGTGGTGCCATCAATGATTCAGGTAAATATATTGCTATACAAACTTACGAATGATAAAAATAATGTATCAATGAAATAAAACACAAATTGAAAACATTAAAACTTCACTCGATTGTACATGTAAATGTCACAAATGAGGTTAGCGAAATTGCTTGTATTAGAAATATATCAACTTCTAGGCAGTGTGTTGTACTTGTCTGCCTGTATCTCTTTTGCCCTAAAGGCAATCTTTCTACATTATTTCTACACGTATTTCTGATTTCAGTGATTTTACGCAAAGCAGTAGGAATTTTAGAATAATCTAAACTTGTTTATAGGTCCTTGATAGATATAAATCCAGTTTCCAAATAAATAATCCAAATTTGACGGTCTTTGTTAAATTTCTTACTACAAAGATTGTAATTTTACAGATTTCAGAGCAGCGACAGAATATTCTAGCTCCCTTGTTTTTTTGCTGAATGACTGTCAAATAAAATACGTGCAAAGCATACTCAGTACACGCTTATAAAAAGATATCAGTAAATCCTGTATGAAGTGAGGAACTTTTGTCAATAGTTTTGGAGCTGGGAGTATATTCGTCTAAAGTTTACAATACATCATTCGAGCAATGCGGCCGAATACCTATTCTGAAATAGCGAAATCGAATGTATAATTACATTAATTTTATCTTCTTTCTATTTCTGTTTCATAATTTTTTAAAGGAAGAACAGTATCTGTATGTGCTCTATATGTACGTAAACATTACTGAATGTCAAAATAATATGACAGATTTATAAAACTTTTCTCAGTTGTGTCACCTATGCCTAGTCAATTTTCTGAACAAAGATATAGATTATCTGACTGCCTTCCTTACTGTATAAAATGTAGCTCCGCCTACTTAAGTCATTAATTACCTGAATTCAATCGGTACGCATCAAACACTGAAACGGTGCGGTACATTTTTTGTATTTCAGAATTCACAGTATTATGCTCCGATTTCAGAAATCATGTCAGTAAGGCGTTGTTGTGTTTGTTGTATGAGATTAACGCCCATTTTAACAGTAATTCAGTCAATTGTACAGGCGAGCAGTTAACCTTACCATCGTTCCTGGGAAAAATAAGTGTAACGGCCTTATCCTACGTTAGATCTTATAAAATTACGCGTCATATGTGTTCATACTATGATAATATCATTTTAGAAAGAAATGGCTGACTTTCATCCCAACTTGCAGAAATAACTGCGCCAACCCTGACGAAAATACTCATAAAACCTTTCATTGGTTTTGCAGGAAAAAAAAACACTGCCTTACCTTAAACTTAAATGCTTTACTTCCACAAGACACGTAAATGTAACATATTCATGTAATCTATGCAGTTTAAAGACAGCTAAATGTAATACTTTTGAGTTAAGCTGTGCTAAAGAAAAAATAGCTAAACTTGAAAAGTAAAAACTAGAGGCCTAAATGCACTTTTCCTAAAGCAATGAAAGCAATACATAACAACTAAGTTTATATTGATTTATAATTCGAATTGCGACACAACATGACAGCATTTCATATTGCAAAAGCCTCCATAAATTGTATAATAGTTTTGTTAACCATATATCTAAAAACAATTAACAAAGATGTGACGGACTTTAGTGGCTGTATTTTTATATTATTTGCATTTTAACTCTAATTTGTGTAAAATCTCATTCTAATGGCTCATAGTTTTATATAAATTATTTGCAAACAAGGATTATCATTCATTAAATTAGCGTAACAATATGTCATTAATCGAATTGTCGTATACATAACAAAAATGCATTTTACAAATTGCAACATATACATGTAACAGACATTCCACTTTTGTAATACATTGTATCATATCCTATCATCCTTCTTTATCCATACCTATAGAGTCACAAAATAATTTAACTCACCGAAATTGAATGTTTCATCCTTTTCCGGTTCAGCTGTAAATCATGGAAACTGACAATTAATGATATTACAAAACTGGCAAAGTTTCAAGAACAAGCTGCTTTTAAAGAAAACACATTAAATATTTTTCACCTCTTATTTTATCGATAATCTTACGCTAAGGTATATGTATCCAACGGGGAACACAGTCATATATATACTATAAAGAAAAACGAATCAGAAAAATAAATTTACCTATGCTGTTTTTTTTCATTCAAAATTTATTCAATCAGATATATTTAAAACTTAAAAAAGTCAAACAGATTCATATCGCATAGGCATAAACTATATCTGATATCAAAAGTTCTCATACCATACATTGTATGCTTTTATGAATGGCTACAAATGGGTAAACAAAATCTGAAATTATCTTTTTACCAAATACACAACTAGTATTGGAGCTCCAAACGCCATTATCTTCACAAACAATATGTTCGTCTCCTTGAATCGTGTACCCACTGCTGCAAGTTATATAAGCTGTGTTGCCATATGTTGTTCCCGATGGTGTAAAAGCACTGCCAGCGATTGGTGTTGGGTCTCCACAGTCTTGAAATATTTTATGTATTAAAGTATTCAATTTCATGTTTTACTTTTTAATAGTTTTTTTCCTACATTTTGAACAAAGATTTACATACAGTTAGAATGTCAAGTTAACGATTGTATATCTCTACATATTTCAATGAAATGAATGATGATTGACATTTCTTTCTATCGCAAGTTTGAAGAATTACACCTACCAATTACATAACAAGTCGGCAAATCACCCCATCCAATATGTTGGCATGTAAGCTCTGAAGATCCATTCAAGGCATAACCAGAATTACACGATATTATTGCGGTTTCTCCAAATGTTGTACCAGAAGTTGTATTAGCTTGGCCGTTGTTTGGTGTAGGGTCACCACAGTCTGATTGTAAGTACAAGAAAGAAAGGCAAGGAGAGAGTTTATAAATAAGCCTAGAGTTTTCTACTTAATCCTTTATGCTTTTGTGTGTATTACATGTGATTTTTCAATAAAATATTGTTTAAACCAACCAAGAAAGAAAGGCAGATATAACAATATCTTGTTCTACGAGTACTAAATAATTTAGATAGTAGGGTATCCAAAGGTAGTTGTCTGCAAATGAAGTCAGCATGCATTTTTACACACAAAAACACTGACTATAGGCAACAAAGTGTCTCTATGTGACATACCAAAATAAAAGTCGCCGCTGCAACACACACTACGCACAGAAAGACGTTATACAATGTACTGAATTTCATTCCAAGTTTCGGGATAATGTAAATAAGTTCTAAAAACAGAATACATAAAGCATCGAACATAAACAGCAATGAAGCGAAATTATAGTTAACACAACATTATAGTTAAGTATGTTTCCAAGGGCCCAACGATAAAATTATAAAATATCAACTATACAATACTTTTTCCCCTTCTAATACTAAAACAATGTCTGAGTTTGAGAGTAGATAAACCAGCTTGATTTAGTAAGTTTGTACAATTAAAATGTCGCAGGTCGGGATATCATCCCATCCAGCATGCTGACATGAGGGAGTGCGAGATCAATTTAACATTAACATAGATTTCACGATATAATTGCTGCTTAACCCCAAAGGTAGTAGCAGAATATGTACTTGTTGAGCCTTGCTTGGTGCATGGTCAAAACAATCGTTAACAAAGTATTAATTGTTATATTGATATAACAAAATTTATGACTAAACAACAGTGAAATTCTCAAGTTAATTTATAAATATAAATCATAAAGAAAGGTCATTTGAAATTTGAACTAAACACCGCAATATAGCTTTAGCTGAAAAGTCAACAATCAAATCATGCTATCTATGCCTTGTATTATCTGGAAATTCGTAAGACTACATACACTATTGAAATGAACCCTGAATAATTGAATAGCATTCACATGGCAGTAAAAACCGTCAATCAGAAGGCAAAAAGAAGCCTCATAAATCATTAAACAGCAGTGGCTTTGGCAAGAAGAACTTAGCAGAAACCGTCAACCACAAGGCAAAAAGAAGTCTCATAAATCATTAGATAGCGGTGGCTTTGGCAAGAAGAGCTTAACAGAATTACCAGCTTTGATACAACGAACCTCGTCACTGTTAAGCTTTAAGACTACAACTGTTACAGTACATCAGAAGGGATCTGGTATTTCTTTTTCAAGTATAGAAAAATATTAAATATAAGTTCTCTTTACTCAATGAGGAAGAACGGAATACGCATTACCTCGTAAACAAGTCGAGTTAACACTCCAAGTTCCAGTAGTTTTGCAGGTTATATGTTCTTGACCTTCCAATATATAGCCGTTTTCACAGCTTATAAATGCTGTCGCGCCAAACGTCGTACCAGAAGGAATATATGCAGATCCATTTTCTGGCTTTGGGTCTCCACAATCTGGAAAAAAGATGTAAGCATTTAAAGACATGTTTCGATCGTTATTATTCTCTTAAATTTGTTTGTTTGTATACGTGCTTATTAGGTCCACCACCCCCGGGCGAGGTATATATTATGCGGTACGACCCGATTCCATTAAATGTCTATATTTGACCTTTATGTATTTCGTTTCAAAGCAGGTTTTTAAACTAAATCTATTTTGTTTTGTAGTGTTGTACGAAGCTCAAACACAATTGAAAACGAGAAATGGTAGTGTAAGATGTCCAGTTTTACAGTAAATTACTTTCACTCTTCTTCTGATAATGTTGTGCAGGTTTGAGGCGCGGGATCGATAATTATAGAGTCATAATTTCTTCAATAACATCAACACGTATATTTCAGTTGAACACTGCTGAAAATAAAACAAAAAAAAATTTTTGGTACCATTTGTTACCATTGTCACGATTATTCGATTAATTGTCTGTTATAATATTTTTCAATAAAAGTAGTTATTGCCTATTTAACACAGTAAATGATCACATAAATGTTTGATTTAACTCCATCATTTGTATTCAATAAATATGCATAAAATGTATATAAGAACCAGTTTTACTGTAAATTACTTTCACCCTTCTTCTGATAATGTTATGCAGTTTTGAAGAGCGAGATAGAGAGTCATGATTCATTCCATAACATCAACACGTTTTTCTATCAATTGAACACTGCTGATTATATAACTTTAAATAACTTTTGGTATAAGAAAGAAATGTCTTTTGTGCTTTTGTTTTCATATCTTTTTGTCACCATTGTCACCATTATTCGATTACTTGTCAGTTATAATTGTTTTCAATAAAAGTAGGTTTTGCCTATCTAACAATAAATTATCAAATGAAATGCTTGATTTCACTCCATCATTTGTATTCAATAAATATTGCTTAAAATGTATATAAGAACAAAACAGGAAACTTGACTTAATTTCTCAGAATTTACACGGTAATTTGATGTTGAAGTACAAGTAGACCATTCACCATTTGCAACCACCAATTAATATGAACAAAGATGGGATAGTCTTCTGAATCTACTGTGCTAACTTTAATTTTGAGGGCTCAGTGAGTTCAACAACCAATTTAACGATTTTCCCATAGTTCAAAACTGGGCTTTACCTTTTTGTTCTTAACTCTATTAAGTATCCCATTATCCCGTTATATTGTAACAAACTGAATTTGAATCATGCAAGTGTTACGGCTAGATGTAAGGCAAACATTGATTTGCACACAACTTGAACTGGTATAATTTATTTTAAATCGATTTCCAAAAAAATAAAAACACACATTTTAGATAACTTAAAATCACTTTCTGATAGAAGTAGGTAGGTAGATTGAAGGTAGCAATCAAGTCAAACAGGCACGCTACGCAGCATAAATAATTTTATAAGAAATATCACACATACTGTTGCATGAACGTGTTTTGAACCTATGTCGAATCCTGTCTTTGTGGATTTTAACAAAATTGTAATAGCAAAACGTAAAATAAGGAACGTCTGTTGTGCAATTATCAGTTGACACAGCGTATTCGAAGTGGCGAACAATTGTAACATTTTCGGAATTTTTCAGTCACTGTTTCAGAACGCTTTGCATGTCGGCTGTAAGATTTGCATGGAAATTATAAAGACTCAAACTAAACCAAGTTTTCAATACGTCTGTTTTAATAAAGATGATAAAAGTGGAGTTTCAAACAGGAACGAGGTCGGTGTTTAAATGCTGTTGTTTATTTTTTTCTGAAATGTAGTCGTGCGGCCATTTTTGTACAAATTACGAAATACGTAAAAATTACAGATTTCAGTAGAGATTTTAAATATTAAAGCCGTCATCTGAAAGGATTCATGCTATCGCAGCTAATTAGAGCTATTGCACCATATTAAGTATCAGTGTAAATGTACGCTGAACCGTTTACTGGTGTAGGGTCTCCACAATCTAACAAAGAAACTCCTTTTCTCAGTTTTATCAGCTTTTAATAACACGTATGGCATATAGGATATAAATTTGTACCTTAATTATGTTCATAAGTTTGCAAATAATTAAGTGAATATTTCGTGTCTTAAGGACACATTAGGTTTCACACAGTCATGTATTCTGTCACTTTTCTCTTGTTAACAATGCTCATGGGAACGTGTAATAAAACTTCATTACTGCAAGTAATGTCACAGAAGTCTTTAACCCATTTTTAAACCCAGGAAAAAGATGAAATATGCCAAAAGCGCACATGATATAATTTATATACAATTTTAACGGACTATTAACAGCTAACAGTTCGTTTAATGTACAAAAATAAAACATTTACGGTATCATTAATAAGAGTTTATACAAATTTGTTGTTACTTCAGGTTACATAATTCACAGAATGTATATTTCATAATATAAACACTGCCAGCTGGAAGAATAAACATTCACCTTTTATGTAGATGTAATCATTGACATTCTATGTGCAAGAATTATGTAGTTTTCTTCAGTAAATAAACAGCCACTGTTTGAGTACATGACCTTTTTGTAACTGTAAACTACTTTCACCCTTCAGCTTATAATGGTTTGCATTTTGAGGCACGGCCAAAAAAGTTATAATCAATTCATTTACATCAACATCTTTTTGCCAGAAAACTGCTATATAAAAAGACAGGCTTCTTATATTTTTCATTTTGATGTGTCATCAGTATTAGAGTTATTATTAGCAATAATTGCTTTCAATGGTGGAATGTTTTCTACAAGAAAGCTACGTATTTACAGTAAATGATCAAATGAAAAACCTGATTTTACTCATGGTTTGTATTAAGTAAATACTGGATAAAACTTATATCAGAACGAAACACAAAACTATCTTTACTGTATACATACAAAGTAATTGAAGAAAATTTTTATTTCACACAATAATCAATATTTGATCTTTAAGATATTGTAGATTTATCATGTTTTTTTTTATCATTTATTTGTGGTCTATAATTTTGCGCTTCTCAACTTGTATAAATGTTCAAAGAATCGTACAAGCAACACAATTGCTACAAGAAATATAAAAGACGCTTGACTAGTACCTGATTGAATTTATATAAAGAAAACCAGACACCTTCTGCAAAACTAAATATGGTTGTTTCTATACAAAACGTACACAATTAAAGTTTTAGGAACAAGTGTCGGTTTGTTTTACTTAAAGATTTTGATAACAGATACTACACACATTCTTATAATATATCATGCTCTTACTGAATCATCCATAAGAGTTACTACACATCACATTGCCTTAAGTAACATATTTTACTACACAAAAATTATTTTGTTTATTTCATAAAAAGAAATACGAAATGTTGGAATGATATGCATATACCTTTTATATCACAAGTCGGAATATCATCCCATCCAGTATGCTCACATGTAAGAATAGAAGATCCATTTAGATCATAACCAGGATTACACGATATTATTGCTGTTTCACCGAAAGTAGTACCAGAAGCTGTGCTCGCCTGACCATTGCTTGGTGTAGGGTCACCACAATCTTCAGCAAAATATTTGAAAGTAATGTTACAGAGGTATTCATGAAGAACCAATCATGACATAATTAATTTCTCCGTCATTGTATGTTCGTAGGTCGTAGATAAAACAATTAGTTTATGTTATCTTTAATAATTATGACAAACAGAGACAATGCAAGACCGAAACGGAAATAAATCATTTCCTTAAATGTTTAAACAAGTTACAATGGTGTTATATTATTTTCGCGTTGTATTGGTAATAATCATTACCTCGTAAGCAAGACGAGTTCACACTCCAAGTTCCACTGTTTTCGCAAGTTATGTGTTCTTGTCCAATTAATATATAGCCGTCGTCACAGCTTATAAAAGCTGTCGAAGCATACGTCGTGCCTGAAGGAATATACGCAGATCCATTTTCTGGCGTTGGGTCCCCGCAATCTAGAAAAATAATTAAGCACATTCTGTGTTATACGTTTGCCTGGTATTTTACTCTGCAGTGTATATTTTGCCTTTGAATTTATTTTCAAGCGCATATATTTTTGTTCTGGTACGTTAGAAATACTTTCTCGAGATAAACTTAAATGAAGCAGTTTACTAAAAAATATAACAGTTGAAAAGATAATACCTGAGTAGAATATACGTCATGTTATAATTTTGAAGCAGAAGAAGTACCATTGAAATATTCTTTGAGCGTACTAGCATACTATTCCGATTACATAATTAAATTTCATCCAATTGATTGATGCATTCTGCTGTGACAAATTGTGTTAAATTGCGTTCCTTATGTTATGAGCTATTTCAGGTCTGAACCGGCATTATGATCATGTACCAAATTACACACTGTTTAACCACCCTTTAAATTTCTTTTTGAGGACACTAAATATTTTGTTTGCAAGCCTAATTTTACAATTCTTTGTCCTAAATTTAATTTCAAACTTTTGCACTAAGTGCGACAATCAACACTAAGGAACACAAAATTGTAAGTCTGTATCAGCTTTACGTGTGCATGTATATAGATTATATTAATGTCACATAATTCTAGTCGTAAATTTCAAATAATTACACGAATTGTTTCGAGTTTCGATAAAAACATGCTTCATATATGTTCAGGTTTCAAACATGCATTATGCCACTTTTCTCCGGATAACAATGTGCAAAAGAACGCGTATTCAATCTTAATTACCGCAAATAATGTCACAGAAGCTTTTCTACCAAATATTTTAAGACCCAGAGGAAAGAAGAAACAGATACAATGCGCACATTCACATGATTTAGTTAATAAACACTAATAAATGATTTTGAACAGCTAATAGGTTGTTTTCATTTAAGAAGTTCTGATAACAAATGTACACACATGAAAGCTAAATAATACAACATTTACGGAATTATCCAAAAGAGTTCCAACACCTTACCTTTACATAACCTAAAGTTACATAAATTACAGCACATAATGTTTATTTTGTTTATTTCATGAGTGAACCACTGAAAGCTGGAAGAATATATATTTACCTTTCATGTCACAAGTCGGAATATCATCCCATCCAGCATGATCACATGTCAGAATAGAAGAACCATTTATATCATAGCCAGGATTACACGATATTATTGCTGTTTCACCGAAAGTTGTAGCAGAAGCTGTGCTCGCCTGACCATTGCTTGGTGTAGGGTCACCACAATCTTCAGCAAAATATTTGAAAGTAATGTTACAGAGGTATTTATGAAGAACCAATCATGACATTATTAATTTCTCTGTCATTGTATATCCGTAGGTCGTAGATAAAACAATTAGTTTATGTTATTTTTAATAATTATGACAAACAGAGACAATGCAAGACCGAAACGGAAATAAATCATTTCTTTAAATGTTTAAACAAGTTACAATGATGTATATTGTTTTCGCGTTTTATGTGTCCTTTAACAAAATAAACATTACCTCGTAAGCAAGACGAGTTCACACTCCAAGCTCCACTGTTTTCGCAGGTTATGTGTTCTTGTCCAATTAATATATAGCCGTCGTCACAGCTTATAAAAGCTGTCGAATCATACGTCGTGCCTGAAGGAATATACGCAGATCCATTTTCTGGCGTTGGGTCCCCGCAATCTAGAAAAATAATTAAGCACATTCTGTGTTATACGTTTGCCTGGTATTTTACTCTGCAGTGTATATTTTGCCTTTGAATTTATTTTCAAGCGCATATATTTTTGTTCTGGTACGTTAGAAATACTTCCTCGAGATAAACTTAAATGAAGCAGTTTACTAAAAAATATAACAGTTGAAAAGATTATACTTGAGTAGAATATACGTCATGTTATAATTTTGAAGCAGAAGAAGTACCATTAAAATATTCTTTGAGCGTACTAGCATACTATTCCGATTACATAATTAAATTTCATCCAATTGATTGATGCATTCTGCTGTGACAAATTGTGTTAAATTGCGTTCCTTATGTTATGAGCTATTTCAGGTCTGAACCGGTATTATGCCATGTACCAACTTACACACTGTTTCTTTTTGAGGACACTAAATATTTTGTTTGAAAGCCTAATTTTACAATTCTTTGTCCTAAATTTAATTTCAAACTTTTGCAAAAATGATTTTGCACTAAGTGCGACAATCAACACTAAGGAACACATAATCGTAAGTCTGTATCAGCTTTACGTGTGCATGTATATAGATTATATTAATGTCACATAATTCTAGTCGTAAATTTCAAATAATTACACGAATTGTTTCGAGTTTCGATAAAAACATGCTTCATATAACATGCATTATGCCACTTTTCTCCGGATAACAATGTGCAAAAGAACGCGTATTCAATCTTAATTACCGCAAGTAATGTCACAGAAGCTTTTCTACCAAATATTTTAAGACCCAGAGGAAAGAAGAAACAGATACAATGCGCACATTCACATGATTTAGTTAATAAACACTAATAAATGATTTTGAACAGCTAATAGGTTGTTTTCATTTAAGAAGTTCTGATAACAAATGTACACACATGAAAGTTAAATAATACAACATTTACGGAATTATCCAAAAGAGTTCCAACACCTTACCTTTACATAACCTAAAGTTACATAAATTACAGCATATAATGTATATTTTGTTTATTTCATGAGTGAACCACTGAAAGCTGGAAGAATATATATATGTACCTTTTATGTCACAAGTCGGAATATCATCCCATCCAGCATGATCACATGTCAGAATAGAAGAACCATTTATATCATAGCCAGGATAACACGATATTATTGCTGTTTCACCGAAAGTTGTACCAGAAAATGTGCTCGCTTCACCGTTGACTGGTGTAGGATCACCACAATCTTTAGTTAAATGTTTGAAAGTACTATTTATAAAAAAGCAGTTATAACTTTAAAAACAGTCATGATATTATCAAAATATTAAATCATCAGCAGTTTTCAAATGTGGGTGAACACTCAGATGCGATCGTACCAGTCCGCCTTTCCTCGGCCGTATGTTTACCCAAAACAATGTTTCTTACCTTAAATATGGCAAACAAGGATATGACATGACCGAAAGAACTACACCAGGTTTTAAACAAATTACAAGTGTGTTATTTGCTTGAAAGCTTAAGGTAGCGCCTGACCTAGGCTGAAGTATAACTCGCTGAATTCCTCAAACGTTTAATACATTCTTTATAATAAGTTAGAATGTATGTTAACCAATACAGTTTGAATATTGTCAATCCCTAAATAAAAGTATTGGGTATAATAGGTTATCCTCATATAGTGCTTATCCTCATGTAGTCCTTTAAAAATTGAAGACTTGTGTGCTATTTTATTTCTAAATTTAGTGATTTATTTCTTATTGGAGTTATAAGCAACGATACTTCTTTTATTGTATTTGTTTAGAAATTGAATATACTTTTCCAAAAATGTAAATAGATGTACACTTTTGAACACGTTGGCGTAATATACTAGTATATCAGCTATAGCTAGGCGCTACATTAAACGAAATAGTTATCCTGAATTTGAAACACTGTCAAGCAGAGAATAAATGCGTTTCAATTTCTTTCAAAATGTTTATATAGCAGTCAAAATTTACAATCACTAACAAATACTCCGCAACTACATCGTTGATTTTGTTGTTTGAAAATGACAACTTATTCATGTCTTTATGTCTGGTGTAACATAGTAATTTATAAAACTGCATACACTTCATATATTAAAACCTTAATTATCGTATGCCATTCAGGAGGTAGTAAAGCATTGCAGCAAGAGACGCTTAAATCACCTTGCAATGGAATTTCCCTGCACACTGGCAGGCACAATAACGCATGAAAGTATGCTGTCATCAAAACAATGAACACATTATCTTACGTATAAATACATTTTTCATTTACATCAGTACTGAGGATTCATAATAAAAATCAAAATATAACCTCGTAAACAACTCGTATTGAAATTCCAAGTACCATCATCTTTACAAATAATTCGTTCGTCTCCTTGACGTATATAATTGTCATCACAGCTAATGAAAGCAGTTTCACCGTAAGTTGTGCCACCTAGTGTTGTAGAACTGCCGTTGTCAGGCGTTGGGTCTCCACAATCTGAAACGTTTTAAATTAAATTCGGTTGCTCTAGTCAACGACTGCTATAGTTCTTATATATTTTTGCAACACTTGTTAAACCGAAACTGTCAACACTGTCATGAGATAGTGACTGTCGTCGGTCGATAGAGCGAAACTGGGTTGTTTTGACTAAAATCGTTTTAAAAGCAAAGACAGTTTAACAGTTTTCTTTATTGTGATGGAAGTATAAGAATTGTCCAGAATTATTTTCACACGTAAATTTTGTGCAAGTGCAATAACTGGTGGCGCTGTCAAATTCAACTGTATCTATATTTTCTTCACATCAGTTATAAAAGCCTAGTATACTTTAGGTTCAACTACAGTATAGTTATAGAAATTACCATGATAATGGTTTAAGGTCACAATGATATCAGAATGCATGAGCGTACTATAATATTGTTTTCATAAGTACCATCACGGCTGTATAATTTTAAGTTTACTCGCCTTACACACATTCAAATATGTTTATAAATAATGCAATGTGCGGAGAAATTAAGTTGATATTGTATAGAACAAACGTTATGTGCTGTTTTCCATAGCAAAAGAGCTCATAAGCTCCAACTAGAAATTCATATCTTAACTGGAAGAATAATCTTTGCCAGTAACATCTTCCAGCTCAGCTGTTATATGGCTGGACAATTTCAGACGAACAACGTAAGTAACCCTAGACAACATTCTGATAACATGTATATAGAGGATAATTGTTGGTTTCGGTGTAGATCACGTTATAATTTCACCTAGTGGGCACCAAAAGTGATATTTTCACGAGTGGCGCAGCCACGAGTGAAAATAACAACTTTTGGTGTTCACGAGTGAAATTAACGTGATATTACACCGATACCAACAATTTTTCTGTTTATTTTATGGTTAAAACTCTACTTTTATTGAGTTTGTTTCTATAAAATATCGCAAATCGCAGGAGATGTCATCAGAAAACATAGCTCAAATTACAACATTTTAACGACACCATCGTTGCATGGTTTCCAGCACAATGAAACAGCGTAATCCAGGTTATACGTTGGGTGTGTGTTCAATGTATATTATTTACCTTCGCTTTATCAAATACAGTGTCGTATATTTATTCTGTATAGATTCTACACACTTACACGACATAGTTTACCCAAAAGTACTGCAGTTGTAATTTGTATTTGAAATAAAGCATTTACTTCTTGAAACCATGTTCAATCATTGCTATAAAAATTGCATTTTAAAAACATAACATATTATTCGTTGCGCAATTTAATTTCTACTGTGCTAACTTTCATTTTGCGGACTCAGTGAGTTCAACAACCAATTCAACAATATTCCCATAGTTCAATAATGACTTTTGTCTTTACGTTTTTGTCTTTAATTCTATCCCAGTTGTTAAGAAGAAAACTGTTAATTGTAACAACTGAAGCACATATTGATAGCACATGGTACACACAACTTGAACGGGTATAATTTATCTTAAATTGATTTCCAGAGAAACAAAGACACACATTTTGAATAGTCTAAAAGTATTATTTTTACAGTAGGCAGGTTGAAGGAAGCACTAAAGTCAAACAGGCATGCTATACACCATTACTCATTATTTATAAGAACTATATTTATGGACATATAACATATCATTCACACAGAAAAAAATGTAGAAGCAACGTAGCTGGGACCAAAACACTGTATCTCAATTAAAATTTGCGTTGTGTCTGTGTGTCTTTAGGACGACAAACAACAATGTATAAACCCCGTTTCAGACACCGATATATCATCAAAATTAACGCATAGTTATTTAACCAGTCGACTGGATAGCGTGTTTTTGTATATCTTCTGTTGAAGCTACCTTCAAAGCCTAAATGAAAATCTTTTTGAAACTGCGACTGATTGTTTCCGAAAATGTATTTTTTCTCGACAACCCGAAATAAGTCTCATGCACTCACGCCTACATAACAACCCTTCGAACTAATTATCGGCTGATAACTACACAACAGAATCGCGTAGAAATGCATTTGTTAACTTTCATCGGAAACCAAGTTTTATTAATTTCCGCCAAGACAGGCTTCACGCATTAAAAGTAATTATAGATGATTAAGTAGTATTCCGATATTACATATCACACGTACTGTTGCATCAACGTGTTTTGAACATAAGTCGAATCCCGTCTTTTTGGATTTTAACAAAAGTGTAGTAGCAAAACGTAAAATAAGGAACGTCTGTTGTGCAATTATCAGCTGACACAGCGTTTGGAGGTTTCTTCATGGTTAGAAATGTACGAGGTGGCGAACAATTGTAAAATTTTCGGAAAGTCAGTCACTGCTTTGCATGTCGGCATTGAAGTTTTGCATGGAAATTATAAAGACTCGAACTAAACCAAGTTTTCAATACGGCTGTTTTAATAAAGATGATGGAAGTGGAGTCTGAAACAGGAACGAGGTCGGTGTCTAAATGTTGTTGTTTACTTTTTTCTGAAATGTAGTCGTAAGGCCATTTTTGTACAAATTACGAAATACGTCAACACTACAGATTTCAGTAGAAATTTTAAATATTAAAGCCGTCATCTGAAAGGATTCATGGCAGGAATACAAATTCAGTACATACACAAAAACAACATCACGAATAACCAACCGGTAATATCTGTATATGCATTTCATCTTCATACTGAACCTAAAATTATTAGTTTTCAAATGATGTACCTATAAATAAGCAGGTCGAATTAACGCTCCAAGTTCCACTTTTCTCACAGGTAATATGTTCATCTCCTTGAAGGATATTGCCGCTATCGCAGCTAATGAGAGCTGTTGCACCATATTGAGTATCAGTGGAAATGTACGCTGAACCGTTTACTGGTGTAGGATCTCCACAATCTAACAAAGAAACTCCTTTTCTCAATTTTATCAGCTTTACACGTATAGTATATAGGATATAAATCTGTACCTTAATTATGTTCATAAGTTTGCAAATAATTAAGTGAATATTTCGTGTCTTAAGGACACATTAGGTTTCAAACATGCATTCTGTCACTTTTCTTTAACAATGCTCATGGGAACGTGTAATAAAACTTCATTACTGCAAGTAATGTCACAGAAGTCTTTAACCCATTTTAAAATCCAGGAAAAAGATGATATAGGCAAAAAGCGCACATGATATAATTTATATACACTTTTACGGATTATGAACAGCTAACAGTTCGTTTAATGTACAAAAATAAAACATTTACGGGATCGTTAATAAGAGTTTATACAAATATTTTGTTACTTCAGGTTACATATCTTACAGAATATATATTTTGTTTATTTCATAATATAAACACTGCCAGCTGGAGAAATAAACATTCACCTTTTATGTCACATGTCGGAATATCGTCCCATCCAGCATGCTCACATGTCAGAGCAGATGAACCATTTATATCATAGCCAGGATTACACCATATCATTGCTGTTTCACCGAAGGTAGTACCGGAAGATGTGCTCGCTTGACCGTTGCTTGGTGTAGGGTCACCGCAATCTTTAACAAAATGGCGTAATATTACAAAGTTTATCATGATATTATCAATATCTCCAAACAATTTCAATACCTTCATGTATTTATCCAAATGACGAGAACTAATTCGATGTGACCGTACTAACCGTCGGTGTATGTCGGTAGGCTATATAATTAAAATCAGTGTATCTAAAGTTAAACAATTATGGAAAGCTGAGACATTGCAAGACCAGAAGGAAATTAATCAGTTTTTCAAACGTTTAAACACGTTACAATGGTGTTATAATTTCTACGCTGAGTGTGTGTTCTTGATCTATGAAAATAGCAAAACATTACCTCGTAAGCAAGTGGAGTTTACACTCCAAGTTCCAGTACTTTTGCAGGTTATGTGTTCTTGTCCAATCAATATATAACCATCGTCACAGATTATGAAAGCTGTCGCATCATACGTTGTACCTGACGGAATTGATGCAGATCCATTCTCTGGGGTTGGGTCTCCGCAGTCTGGGAAAATCATTTAGTACATGTTGAGTTAAACATTTGACTGCCTTTTATTTTATTTTTAATTTGCAATGTACATAATACAGTAACGTATGTGCTTACTAGCCTAGATTTATTCTTGGTTTGGTTCGAAATTCTTCTCGGGACGAAATTATTACACGATATATAAAGTTTACACAAAACTGTAACAACGGGTAACAAGAGAAACTACTTGCTGATATGATTAGGTTCCGGGCAAATAAAATTAAATTTTAAAGGACCAATATTAAATTGTTGTTAACCGTTATTTGAATTGAAAACTATCTCTTTTTTGTCATTTATTTCCATTGTATAACCTTATATATCAATTTAAAGGTACATACACATAAAGTACTTTCATATTGCGTTATGCATTTCAAAGATTCTTGATTGAAAACTAACTTAACTAGATTCAATAAAATCAAACCATTTAATATCCGTCTCTTAAGGATATCTCCTTTGTATATCGTGCGGTTTAAGCAAGCTTAAATTACATGAATAACATTAAATACACTAATAAAGGTTCATGAATAGTTAACAAATTGTTTTCATTTCTATTCTTTTGTTTATTTCCTATGAGAGGAAAATATACATAATATATGTACCTTTTATGTCGCAGATCGGCATATCGTTCCATCCAGCATGCTCACATGTCAGAGTAGAAGATCCATTTATATCATAACCAGGATTACACGATATTATTGCTGCTTCACCGAAAGTAGTACCAGAAGTTGTGCTCGCTTGACCGTTGCTTGGTGTAGGGTCACCACAATCTTTAGTAAAATGTTTAAAATGACTATTTAAAAAACCCCAGGCATTTATAACTCAAAAGTCATGATATTATCAAAATATCTATACAATTTCAAAGTCATCACGCATAAATTCAAATGAGAGGACTGCTTTTATACGACCGTACATGGCCGTAGGTTGTAGAAAATGCATCTTTGTAACTTATCTCAAGTGTGCCAAACAAAAACATGGCAAGACAAAAACAACTGAATCATGTTTTAAACAAGCTTTATTTCCATACACTTCAAATATCCTAAGCCATTCCGTAAGGCAGTAAAGGCCTTCTATCAAACAGCAGAGAAGTCTGAGGAAGAACATCGTCTTTGTCAAGAATAATTATTACCAGGTCTGACTTGTGACAAGGACATATTGCTTTTATGCCGTTTAAAGTTCAAACAAAAATCAATATTTTCTTGTATGTATCATTTGTCATACGTGCATTTGTACTTTTAAAAAAGGCTGCTCCAGTAGGCTCAATAACTTGAAGTATTGATCATTAAAATAAAACAAACATGCCGAGTGCTCAATACAAATATAGCGTAAATAAGCTCGTGTTTCATTTTGGGTCTCCGGTTCGGGTCCCATTGCGGTTGCATTCCTCTTTAATTATTTCAGTAGCAGCTGGATAAGATCATGAATCTTTGCTCAGTGATAAATGAAAAGCAGAAATACATTTTCTTTAAAGCAGAACAGAACTTCAATATACATTAAAGTGTACTACCTCCAAAACGAGCAACACATTATCTTACGCATTACTATATTTGGCTGTATATTTCATTTACAGTGGTACTTGGGATTCCAGACAAAAATCAAAATATAACCTCGTAAACAGCTTGTATTAACATTCCAGGTACCATCATCTTTACAAATAATATGTTCGTCCCCTTGAAGTATATAACCTTCATTACAGCTTATGAAAGCAGTTTCACCATAAGTTGTGCCACTTAGTGTTGTAGCGCTGCCGTTGTCTGGCGTTGGGTCGCCGCAATCTGAAATAGTTCAAATTCCATTCGGTTGCTCTAGTCAACGACTGCTGTTGTTTTTATGTATTTTTGCAACACCTAAAAGGCAGAAAACGTCAACACTATCATGAGTTAGTGACTGTAGTCGTTTCTTTACGTCGATAGTGCAAAACTGGATTGTGTTGACTAAAATTGTTTTAAAAGCAAATGTATTTTTACTGATTTCGCTGACAAATGTGTACGTGTATCTATTCTTTCTTCAAATCAGTGACAAACATTTTACTTATAGTTCGTATACAGTACTACTTAGAGAAGTAGTCATGATAATGAATTGAGGTCACAATGCAAACAGTGCGTACCAAACATGGCTTTATAATTAAATTTTTGATTCCGTAACATACACATTCAAATATGTTAATGAATAAAGCAATAAGCCGAGATGTTAAGTTTGTAATGCATAGAACAAACGTTTTGTGCTGGTGTCAATAGCAAAAGAGCTAATACTCTCAAACAAGACCTATATATCTTAACCGGAAGAATAAACTTTGCCAGTAACATCTTCCAGCTCAGCTGTTATTCGGCAAAGACAATTTCAGATGAACAATACAATTAATCATAGACAAAATTCTGACAGCATGACATAAAATGATTCTATACAAAACATTTCATCTTGTCATTTTCGTTTAGTCATTTTGGCTGTTACCATTTATAGCAAATGTTCCATGTATGTCACAAGATGAAAACTAAGGCAAACACTGACAGATACTTGTCGTACTATCATTGCTATTTCATCACAGTGTTCGAATGTAAATACATTATAAATGATTTTATTAACATTTTAAAAATCTTAAAAGTCAAGATAGTTGTACCTTTGATACTACACGTTGGTATATCTCCCCAGCCACTGTGTTGACAGGTTAGAGGAGATGATCCATTTAGTGTGTAGCCAGTGTTACACGTTATTACTGTTGTTTCGCCAAACGTTGTACCTGATGATATATCTGCTTGGCCATTGATTGGTGTAGGGTCACCACAATCTGATTTTCAAGAGATTACAAATTATTAAATTTGTGTCAGAATGCAAATCAAGTCAAAACTGTTTCCAAGTAAATGTACATGCAATTTGGAAACTCTTATGAATAACTTATTTATCATTTTCTTTAATTAATAGACACCTAGAAAAATCTATTCATAGCAGTAACAGACCCATTTTCGATACTGTTTTGGATTTACGATCTCCGAAACATAGGATTTATCAAGATCACTTTGTGCAAAAATGCATCTATTTAAATGAAAATAAGTAATAAACTGTTCTTCATTAATGTTATTTTATTTCGAATCAAAATAAACTGTAGACGTCAGCACATCACTGAAACAAAAGGATGCATCATGCTTGTTTTTTAATAGTTTGACTACTACATGCACATAATAATTATTTATACATATTTGCGCTGGTGCTCATAGAAAGTTTACTCCTGGGATGTATAGCGGAATATGCATTACCTCGTAAGCAAGTCGAATTAATACTCCAAGTTCCGGTATTTTCGCAGGTTATGTGTTCTTGACCTTGCAAAATATAGTCGTCGCCACAGCTTATAAATGCTGTCGCGCCAAACGTCGTACCAGAAGGAATATATGCAGATCCATTTTCTGGCGTTGGGTCTCCACAATCTGGAAAAAAATGAAGCATTTAAAAACATGTTTCGATCGTTAATATTCTCTTAAATTTCTATACTTGACTTCCATGTACATTCATTTCAAGCATTTTTTAAAAACAAAATCTCCTTTGTTTCTTATGTTGTACGAAGCTGGAAGTTATTTTTGGCTCAAACTCAATTGATACGAACAAAGGTTGTATAAGATAACCAGTTTTACTGTAAATTACTTTCACATTTCTTCTGATAATGTTATGCAGTTTTGAAACGCGGGAAAGAGAGTCATGATTCATTCAATAACATCAACACGTTTTTCTTTCAATTGAACACTGCTGAATATATAACTTTAAATAATTTTTGGTATAAGAAAGAAATGTCTTTCGTGTTTTTGTTTTAATCTTTTTGTCACCATTGTTCGATTAATTGTCTGTTATAATTGTTATAAAAGTAGTATTGCCTATCTAACACAGTAAATTATCAAATGAAATGCTTGATTTCACTCCATCATTTGTATTCAATAAATATTGCTAAAAATGTATATTAGAACTAAACACTTGTTTAATTTCTCAGAGTTAATACGGTAATTTGATGTTGAAGTACATGTAGACCATTCACTATTTGCAACCATGTTCAATCATTGAATAGTAGAATTGCATTTTAGAAACATATCATTCGTTGCGCAATTCAATATCATCCAATTAATATGAACAGAGATGGGATATTCTTCTGAATCTACTGTGCTAACTTTAATTTTGAGGGCTCAGTGAGTTCAACAACCAATTTAATGAGTTTCCCATATTTCAAAACTGGGCTTTACCTTTTTGTCCTTAACTCAGTTAAGTATCCCATTACATTGAAACAAACCGAATTTGAATCATGCAAGTGATACGGCTAGATGTAAGGCAAACATTGACTTGCACACAACTTGAACTGGTATAATTTATTTTAAATTGATTTCCAAATAAATAAAAACACAAATTTTAGATAATTTAAAATCAGTTTCTGATAGCAGTAGGCAGATTGAAGGTAGCAATCAAGTCAAACAGGCACGCTACGCAGCATAAATAATTGTTTATAAGAAATATATTTATAACATATCATTCACACAGAAAAACATGTAGCTGGGACTATAACACTGCATCTTAACTAAACACTGCGTTGTGACTGTGTGTCTTTAGGAAGATAAACAACGTTGTTTCCGAACCCGTTTCAGACTATATCATATCACCAAGAATAACATATTCGTTTATATATTCGTTCAAGTTTACTTCGAAGCCTAAATAAAAATCTTTTTGAAATTGCAACTGATTGTTTCCGAAAATGTATTATTTCTCGCCAACCCGAATAAGTCTTACGCACTTCTACCCTGAACCCTCAACTACATAACAACCCCTCGAATTATTTATCAGTTGATAACTACACAACATAATCGCATAGAAATGCATTTGTTAACTTTCATCAGAAACCAAGTTTTTTTAATTTCCGCCAAGACAGGCTTTGCGCATTAAAAGTAATAATAGATAATTAAATAGTATTCCTAATATTACATATCACACATACTGTTGCATCAACGTGTTTTGAACCTATGTCGAATCCTGTCTTTGCGGATTTTACCAAAATTGTTATTGCAAAACGTAATATAAGGAACGTCTGTTGTGCAATTATCAGTTGACACAGCGTTTGCAGGTTTATTCAGAGTTAGAAATGTGCGATTATTATTCGAGGTGGCGAACAATTGTAAAATTTTCGGAAATTTTCAGTCACTGTTTCAGAACGCTTTGCATGTAGGCTGTAAGATTTTGCAAATGATGAACTTATAAAGAAGCAGGTCGAACTAACGCACCAAGTTTTCAATTTCCGGCTGAAATGTTTTAATAAAGATGATGAAATTGCCGTCTGAAACAGGAACGAGGTCGGTGTTTAACATGTTATTGTTTAATTTTTTACTGAAACGTTAGTAGGATCGCCATTTTTTTACAAAATTACTAAATTTTACGTCAAAATTACAGATTTACAGGAGAGACTTTGAATATTAATTATGTTCACGTTTGCATCTAATTAAGTGAATTTCGTGGCTTAAGGAATACAATTCAGTTACACAGGCAAAAACAACATCAAAACAACCAACCGGTAATATCTGTATATGCATTTCATCTTCATACTGAACTATTATCCATTTTTAACCCAGGAAAAAGATGAAATAGGCAAAAAGCGCACATGATATAATTTATATACACTTTTAACGGATTATAAACAGCTAACAGTGGTACGAAAAGTACAAAAATAAAACATTAATAAGAGTTCATGCAAATGTTTTGTTACTTCAGGTAACATATTTTACAGAATGTATATTTTGTTTATTTCATAATATAAACACTGCCAGCTGGAAGAATTAACATTCACCTTTTATGTCACATGTCGGAATATCGTCCCATCCAGCATGATCACATGTCAGAGCAGAAGAACCATTTAAATCATAGCCAGGATTACACGATATTATTGCTGTTTCACCGAAAGTAGTACCAGAAGTTGTGCTCGCTTGACCGTTGCTTGGTGTAGGGTCACCACAATCTTTAGTAAAATGTTTAAAAGGACTATTTTAAAAAACAGGCATTTATAACTGAAAAGTCATTATATTATCAAAATACCTATACAATTTCAAAGCCATCACGCATAAATTCAAATTAGGGGACTGCTTTGATACGACCGTACATGGCCGTAGGTTGTAGAAAATGCATCTATTTATCTGTAACTAATCTCAAGTATGCCAAACAAAAACATGGCAAGACAAAAACAACTAAATCATGTTTTAAACAAGTTACAATAGTCTTGCATACACTTCATATATCGTATGCCATTCCGTAAGGCAGTAAATGCCTTCAATCAAGAAACAGATAAGTCTGAGAAAGAACATTGTCATTGTCAAGAATAATTGAGATTATTACCAGGTCTGACTTGTGACAGCGACATATTGTTTTATGCCGCTAAAAGTTAAAAAAATATCAGTAATTTCTTGTATGTATCATTTGTCATACGTGCATTTGTGCTTTTAAAAAAATGACTGCTCCAGTAGGCTCGGTAACTTGAAGTATTGATCATAAAAAAAACAAACATGCCGAGTGCTCAATACAAATATAGCGCATATGTCGTGTCTCATTTTGGGTCTCTGGTCCGAGTCCCATTGCAGTCGCATTCCCCTTTTATTATTTCAGTAACCGCTGGATAAAATCATGAATCTTTGCTCAATGATGAAAGAAAAGCAGAAATGCATTTTTTTAAAGCAGAACATAATTTCAATGGCATTTCCCTGCACATACGCACGTACACACATGCGCACAAACATTAAAGTGTACTGCCTCCAAAACGAGCAATATATTATCTTACGCAAAGATATATTTTGCTTTATATTTCATTTATGGTACAAAAATCAAAATGTAACCTCGTAAACAGCTGGTATTAACATTCCAAGTACCATCATCTTTACAAATAATTCTTTCGTCTCCTTTAAGTATATAACCTTCGTCACAACTAATGAAAGCAGTTTCACCATAAGTTGTGCCACTTAGTGTTGTAGAACTGCCGTTGTCTGGCGTTGGGTCTTCACAATCTGAAACATTTCAATTTTAATTCGGTTTCTCTAGTCAACGACTGCTGTAGTTTTTTTTAATACTTTCTGCGACACCTAAAAAGCAGAAAACGTCAACACTATCATGAGATAGTGACTGACGTCGGTTCCTGTAGTAGTCGATATTACAAAACTGGATTGTGTTGACTTAAATATTTTACAGTTTGCATTGTTGAGATTTAAATATAAAAATTGTATCTTGAAATATAAGATTTGTCCAGAATTATGCTATTACACAATAATTGTGCAAGACCTGGTGGCACCGTCACATTCCACGAATATGTATCTATACAAAAGCCTAGTAAATTTACTTATGGTACGTTTACAGTATACTTATAGAAGTATTCATGATAATGGATTAAGGTCACAATTCATATCAGTAATCATGTGCGTACCATCATGGCCGATAATTCAAAGTTTAATCCTGTTACACTCACATTCAAAATGCAATGTGCCGAGAGGTAAAGTTTATAATTAATAGAACAAATGTACTGTGCAACAGAGCTACTACGTTCCAGCTACGTTCCAACTAGAAATATATATCTTGACCGGAAGAATAAACAATTTGCTTGTACATTCATTTTCATCACCTTACATTTATCCTGGTTACGCCGGAAACTCTTTCCGGAAAACACCCAACAATATAATTTTGAGCAACAACAATCATTCGCTTAATAGAAACATTTCGAATATAATCCTATTAGGTTACAGAGATTTTAATACGTAATTTCAAGTCATTTTCAACTATTACTGAAATCAAGAATTTCATCAGATTGGATCATTATCAATGTATACCAACTACCAACAATATTTAACATCTCTAGCAGTAGTGTAATCAAGAAGTTTTATTTATTGTATCTAGCATGTAATCATTGACATTCTATGCGCAAGAATATCTAAATGTTTGAGTACATGACCAGTTTAACTTTAAACTACTTTCACCCTTTGGCTTATAATGGTTTGCATTTTGAGGCCCGGCCAAAAGAGTTATAATCAATTCATTTACTCATTTACATCAGCATCTTTTTACCAGAAAACTGCTATATAGAAAGACAGGTTTCTTATATCTTTTGTTTTCATTTTGATGTGTCATCAGTATTAGAGTTATTATTAGCAATAATTGTTTTCAATGGTGGAAGTTTTTCTACAAGAAAGCTACGTATTTACAGTAAATGATCAAATGAAAAGCCTGATATTACTCAATGGTTTGTATTCATTCAATAAATACTGGATAAAGCTTATATCAGAACGAAACTATCTTTACTGTATACATACAAAGTAATTGAAGAAAATTTTTATTTCACACAATAATCAATTTTTGATCTTTAAGATATTGTAGATTTATCATGTTTTTTTAATCATTTATTTGTGGTCTATAATTTTGCGCTTCTCAACTTGTATAAATGTTCAAAGAATTGTACAAGCAACACAATTGCTACAAGAAATATAAAAGACGCTTGTCTAGTACCTGATTGAATTTATACAAAGAAAACCAGACACCTGCAAAACTAAATATGGTTGTTTATATACAAAACGTACACAATTAAAGTTTTAGGAACAAGTGTTTGTTTGTTTTACTTAAAGATTTTGATCACAGATACTACACACATTCTTATAATATATCATGCTCTTACTGAATCATCCATAAGAGTTACTACCATAACATTGCCTTAAGTAACATATTTTACTGCACAAAAATTATTTTGTTTATTTTCATAAAAAGAAATACGAAATGTTGGAATGATATGCATATACCTTTTATGTCACAAGTCGGAATATCATCCCATCCAGTATGCTCACATCTTAGAATAGAAGATCCATTTAGATCATAACCAGGATTACACGATATTATTGCTGTTTCATCGAAAGTAGTACCAGAAGCTGTGCTTGCCTGACCATTGCTTGGTGTAGGGTCACCACAATCTTCAGCAAAATATTTGAAAGTTATGTTACAGAGGTATTCATGAAGAACCAATCATGACATAATTAATTTCTCCGTCATTGTATGTTCATAGGTCGTAGATAAAACAATAAGTTTATGTTATCTTTAATAATTATGAGAATTAACAGAGACAATGCAATACCGAAACGGAAATAAATCATTTCTTTAAATGTTTAAACAAGTTACAATGGTGTTATATTATTTTCGCGTTGTATGTGTCCTTTAAAAAAATAATCATAACCTCGTAAGCAGGACGAGTTCACACTCCAAGTTCCACTGTTTTCGCAAGTTATGTGTTCTTGTCCAATTAATATATAGCCGTCGTCACAGCTTATAAAAGCTGTAGAATCATACGTCGTGCCTGAAGGAATATACGCAGATCCATTTTCTGGCGTTGGGTCCCCGCAGTCTAGGAAATATATAAGCACATTATACGTTTGCCTGGTATTTTACTCTGCAGTGTAAATATATTTGCCTTCGAATTTATCTTCACACGCATATATGTTTATTCTGGGTACGTTAGAAATACTTTCTCGAGATAAACTTAAATGAAGCAGTTTACTAAAAAGTATATCAGTTAAAAAGATTATACTGGAGTAGAATAAACGTCATGTTATAATTTTGAAGCAGAAGAAGTACCATTGAAATATTCTTTGAGCGTACTAGCATACTATTCCGATTACATAATTAAAAGTTCATCCAATTGAATTATGCATACTGCTAAGACAAAATCGTGTCAAATTTCGTTCCATATGTTATGACCAATTTCAGGTCTGAACCGGCATTATGACCATGTAACTAAACTTAGCGCTACACTAAATATTTTGTTTCAACTTTCCTAATTTAAATTTCAACTTTTCATTTTTTAAGTGCGACAATCAACACTAACACATAATTTATGCTTTATCAGCTTTACGTGTGCATGTATATAGATTACTAATTTTACATAATTCTTTGTCCTAAATTTAAATAATTAAACGAATTGTTTCGGTTTCGATAAAAAATGCTTCACAATGCGGTCAAACATGCATTATGCCACTTTTCTCCGGGAATAAGTTTGCAAAGAACGCAGTCAATTCACTAAGGAACACATAAGTGTAAGTCTACCATATGTTTTAAGACCCAGAGGAAGGAAAAAACAGATACAATGCGCACATTCACATTATTTTTTTAAAAAAAAAAAAAAAATCATTTATATCAGCTATGTTGTTTAATTTACGGTTGATAACAAATGTACATCTGAAAGCTAAATAATACAATACGGTACTATCCAAAAGTGTTCCAACACCTTACCTTGTCTAACCTAAAGTTACAAAAATACAGCACATAAAGTATATTTTGTTTATTTCATGGAAAACCACTGAAAGTTTGAAGAATATGCATATACCTTTTATGTCACAAGTCGGAATATCATCCCATCCAGCATGCTCACATGTCAGGGAAGAAGAACCATTTATATCATATCCAAGATTACACGATATTATTGCTGTTTCACCGAAAGTTGTACCAGAAAATGTGCTCGCTTGACCGTTGACTGGTGTAGGATCACCACAATCTTTAAGTAAATGTTTGAAAGAACTACATGTTTGTATTTATAAAAAAGCGGTTATAACTTTTAAAACAGTCATGATATTATCAAAATCTCTATACAATTTCAAAGTCATTACGCAGTGTTCAAATGTGGGTGAACACTCAGATGCGATCGTACCAGTCCTCCTTTACTTGGCCGTAGGTTGACCCAAAACAATGTTTCTTACCTTAAATATGACAAACAAAGATATAACATGACCGAAAGAACTACATCACGTTTTAAACAAATTACAAGTGTGTTAATTGCTTAAAAGGTTAAGGTAGCGCCTGATATAGGTGAAATATAATTTGCTTAATTCCTCAAACGTTTATATTCTTTATAATATGTTAAAAGCTATGTTAACCAATACAGTTTGAATATTGCAATCCCTAAATAAAAGTATTGGGTATAACAGGTTATCCTCATATAGTGCTTATCCCATGTAGTCCTATAAAAATTTGAAGACTTGTGTCGCTATTTTATTTTTAATTTAGCGATTTATTTCTTATTGGAGTTATATGCACCGATACTTCTTTTATTGTATTTGTTTAGAAATTGAATATACCTTTCCAAAAAAAAAAAAAAATAAACACTTTTAAAAACTTTAAAAAAATACTAGTATACATGTCAGCTAGTAGCTACGTCCGCTACATTAAACGAAATAGTTATCCTGAATTTGAAACATTGTCAAGCAGAGAATAAATGCATTTCAATTTCTTTAAAAATATTTATACAGCAGTCAAAATTTACAATCACTAATAATTGACAAATACAAGGCAATTATATCGTTGATTTTGTTTGTTTGAAAATGACAACTTTCTTAAATCAGCTTGCAATGGAATTTCCCTGCACACTGGCAGGCACACACTTACGCATAAATGTATGACGTTTCCAAAACAATGAACACATTATCTTACGTATAAATACATTTTTCATTTACATAAGTACTGAGGATTCATAATAAAATTAAGATATAACCTCGTAAACAGCTCGTATTAACATTCCAAGTACCATCATCTTTACAAATAATTCGTTCGTCTCCTTGAAGTATATAACCTTCATCACAGTTTATGAAAGCAGTTTCACCATAAGTTGTGCCACCTAGTGTTGTAGAACTGCCGTTGTCTGTCGTTGGGTCTCCACAATCTAAAACGTTTTAAATTAAATTAGGTTGTTCTAGTCAACGGCTGATGTAGTTCTTATATATTTTTGCAACACTTGTTAAACCGAAACTGTCAACACTGTCATGAGATAGTGACTGTCGTCGGTCGATAGTGCGAAACTAGGTTGTTTCGACTAAAATCGTTTTAAAGCAAAGACAGTTTGCTTTATTGTGATGGAAGTATAAGAATTGTCCAGAATTATTTTCACACGTAAATTTTTGCAAGTGCAGTACCTGGTGGCGTTGTCAAATTCAACGTACTACTTGTAATTATATTTTCTTCACTTCAGTTACAAAATCCTAGTATACTTTAGTTTCATATACAGTATACCTATAGAAATTACCACGATAACGGTTTAAGGTGATACTGCTATCAGAATGCATGTGCGTACAACACTATTGTTTTCCTAAGTACCATCACGGCTGTATAATTTTAAGTTTACTCGCCTTACACACACATTCAAATATGTTTATAAATAATGCAATGTGCAGAAAGTTTAAGTTTATATTGTATATTAGAACAAACGTTATGTGATGTTTTCCATAGCAAAAGAGCTCATACGCCCCAACTAGAAATTCATATCTTAACTGGAAGAATAATCTTTGCCAGTAACATCTTCCAGCTCAGTTGTTATACCGCTGGACAATTTCAGACGAACAACATAAGTAACCATAGACAACATTCTGATAGCATGTATATAGAGGATAATTGTTGGTTTCGTTGTAAGATCACATTATAATTTCACCGAGTGGGCACCGAAAGTGAAATTTTCACGAGTGGCGCAGCCACGAGTGAAAATAACAACGTTTGGTGTTCACGAGTGAAATTAACGTGATATTACACCGATACCAATATTTTTCTGTTTATTTTATGATTAAAACTCTACTTTTATCTAGTTTGTTTCTATAAAATATCGAAAATCGCAGGAAACGTCATCAGAAAACAGAGCGCAAATGCCATCATTTTAACGTCGGCATCGTCGCATGGTTTCCAGCATTAATTACGCTCGGTATACCTTTTTACGTAATTCCGGGTTAAAGATTGCAAAAACAGTTAAAAATTAAAATGGTAATCCACTGTTTCAAAAAATGTGGATTATCACTTTTATTTCATTGGAAAACTCTATAATTCACTGGAAAACATAAAATAAAAAACGATTATTTGTAACACATTTCATTGTGTCAGTTTTGTTAGCCATTTTGGCTCTTACAATTTAGAGCAAGATGCCACAAGATGAAAACTGATGCAAACACTGTTAGACACAATTACCACTATCATTCTATTTGGTATTTAAGTGTTTAAATGTAAATGCATTACAAATTATTTCATTAACAGTTGATAAAATTTTACAAATCAAGATAGTTGTACCTATAATAGTACACGTTGGTATATCTCCCCAGCCACTGTGTTGACAGGTTAAAGGAGATGATCCATTTAGTGTGTAACCTGTATTACAGGTTATTGCTGCAGTTTCACCAAACGTTGTACCTAATGATATATCTGCCTGGCCGTTGATAGGGGTAGGATCACCACAATCTGAATGAACAACTTTGTATGAGAAGCCATATAAAGTCATAAAAGTGTCCAAGTACATGTACCTGTAGCTACATAATATTATGTACCTGTAATAGGCAAACTCCTCAGACGTATTTATTCGCTTTAACTTCAATTAATACAAACACATAGAAATATAAAGTAGTAACAGAACAGATTTGCGATATATTCTCATTCCTCCGATATTTATGTCAGCACATCACTGGACCATGGCTACCATATAGCTATTATGTATTTATTATTGCGCTGATACTCATAGAAACTTTACATCTTGCATGTATAACGGAATATGCGTTACCTCGTAAGCAAGTCGAGTTAACACTCCAAGTTTCAGAATTTTCGCAGGTTATGTGTTCTTGACCTTGCAAGATATAGTCGTCGTCACAGCTTATAAATGCTGTCATGCCAAACGTCGTACCAGAAGGAATATATGCAGATCCATTTTCTGGCGTTGGGTCTCCACAATCTTAAAATAAATTAATAGCATTTAAAAACATGTTCTGATCGTTATTTTTCTCTTAAATATTTATATTTGACTGTACATTCATTTCAGAGCACTTTTGTAAGCCTATAGCTCTTTTGTTTCTTAAAGTATACAGAGCTAGAAGTTAAACTCATTATAGGCTCAAACGTAATAGATAATAAAAACAAACAGGGGGCCTTGTTTTGAACACATGACCAGATTTACTGTAAATTACTTTCACCCTTCAGCTGATAATGTTATGCAGTTTTGAGCCCCGGTCTAGAGAGTAAAGATTCGTTCAATTACACTGACATCTTATTTCAGCAGAACACTATTGAATATGTTTCTAAAATTTAACTTTTGGTATATTAAAGATACACCTAGTATTTTTTTCAGTTTTATTTGTTATCATTATAAGACTAAATGTCAGTTATAATTGTTTTCAATAAAAGTAGGTATTGCCTATTTAACAGTAAATGTTAAAATGAAATTCTTATTTTTCTCAATCGTTTGTATTTGATAAAAATTGGATAAAATGTATATAAGATCAAAACAGTAACTTTCTATATGATAGAAGAAAACCTTGATACGGGCTGTTTATGAACCTGTGACAAATTTCACAATTTTAAGAAATGTTGATTCATAATGTTTTTGTAATTATTCACTGTCTATAGTTGGTCAATTACTTCCTTGTGTATATGCTCATGGAAACGTGCAAGCAATATTACTCCAATGTCAAAAAAGCTTGTCTAGAACCTGGCTATAATTAGACCAATATTCATAAGATTTTGTCATTTATATACAGAATGTACACTGTACACTATGTGACATATTTTACAGCAAATAAACGTATTTTGTTTATTTCAATAAAGAAAAACGAAAGGTTGGGAAAATACAGATGTACCTTTAATTTCACAGGTTGGAATATCACTCCACCCAGCATGCTCACATGTCAGAATGGAAGATCCATTTATATCATAACCAGGATTACACGATATTATTGCTGTTTCACCGAAAGTAGTGCCAGAAGATGTGCTCGCTTGACCGTTGCTTGGTGTAGGATCACCGCAATCTTTAATAAAATAAAATAATATTACAAAGGTAATCATAACATTATTATTATGTCCAAACAATTTCAATTCCTTCACGCATATATCCGAATGACGAGAACCAATTTTTTTGTGACCGCACCAGTGCTTTAACAAGTTACAATCGTGTTATATTGCTTTCGCGTTTTATGTGTCCTTTAACAAAATAATCATTACCTCGCAAGCAAGACGAGTTCACACTCCAAGTTCCACTGGTTTCGCAAGTTATGTGTTCTTGTCCAATCAATATATAGCCATCGCCACAGCTAATGAAAGCTGTCGCATCATACGTTGTACCTGAGGGAATTGATGCAGATCCATTCTCTGGAGCTGGGTCTCCGCAGTCTAGGAGAAATATTTATCACATATTGAGTTATACGTTTGACTGCCTTGTAATTTTTATTTTTAATTTGCAATGTACAAACCAATGTATGAGTATACTAGCCTAGATTTATTCTTGGTTCGGTTCGAAATTCTTCTCGGGACGAAATTACACAATATATAAAGTTAACACCAAACTGTTACGGGCAGCAATAGAAACTGCTTGCTAATGGGAAAAGTTTCCAAACATAATCCAAGCAAGTAAAAGTATTGTTCGTTAAATTTTAAATATGTAAGGTCATGACAGCAACATGACATTCAGAAGACCAATACTAAACTTTTGTCAACTGTTATTTGAATTAAAAACTATTTAATTAGATTCAATAAAATCAAACCGTTTATCGTGTATATCGTGATATTTAAAATATGAGTTCTGTAACGCTTCTTTTGTTAACAATCCAGTGAACGTGTTAACCAACTTCATTTCTCTAAGCAATGTTATAACAAATTATATTTTAACCAAGAGAAAAGACGAATCAAACACCAAGCTCACATTCACATGAATACCTTATATACACTTATAAAGATTCATGAATAGCTAACA
Organism: Saxidomus purpurata; assembly: GCA_022818135.1. Classification (NCBI taxonomy): domain Eukaryota; kingdom Metazoa; phylum Mollusca; class Bivalvia; order Venerida; family Veneridae; genus Saxidomus; species Saxidomus purpurata. The sequence continues at coordinate 28,277,758 of JAFMSR010000003.1, read as the reverse complement.
GGTGTTTTTCATTAGCAGATTGTTTTATTCTTTTGTTAATTTCATAAGAGAGGAAAATATACATGTACCTTTTATGTCACAAGTCGGTATATCATCCCATCCAGCATGCTCACATGTCAGAGTAGAAGATCCATTTATATCATAACCAGGATTACACGATATTATTGCTGTTTCACCGAAAGTAGTACCAGAAGATGTGCTCGCTTGACCGTTGCTTGGTGTAGGGTCACCGCAATCTTTAGTAAAATGTTTGAAAGTACTATTTATAAAACAGCCATTTATAACTTAAGAGTCATTAACAAATTATCTATACAATTTTTAAGTCATTTTGCTTTTATTCAATTGAGGGGACTGGTTTGATACGACCGAACAAGACCGTAGGTTTGCTTTGTTTGCACTTATTTTTTAGCTCCATTGTGAAGAAAGCTTGCAGCTTATCGAGTAACTCTCGAGTCCGTCTTCTGGAAAAACCAGTGCTGGTGTCATATGAGAAGGTACGGTCGTAATCCCAGTGGGGCTCGAACCCGCAACCTCCTGGATGAGCGGCAGACATTTTAACTTCTACACCACCGCTCCCCTATTCTGAGGTAGAACGTTTTGTCTTTGTCAAGAATAATTGAGCATTATTTCAAGGCCTGACTTGTGACAAAGACATTTTGTTTTATGCCGTTAAAAGTTCAAACACCTATCAGTAATTTTTATATGTATCATTTGCCATACGTGTAAAAGACTGCTCCAGTAGGCTCAGAAACTTGAAGTACTGATCATTTTTTAAAACAAACCAACATGAATCTGGCCGAGTGCTCAATCCAAAATATAACGTAAAGGTCGTGTCTTTTTTTGGGTTCCTGGTTCGAGTCCGATTGCGGTCGCATTATCTTTTTATTATTTCAATAACAGCTGGATGAAATTGTGAATCTTTACTCAAAGATGAATGAATAGCAGAAATACATGTTTTAAAAATCAGAACATAATTTTTCAATGGCATTTTCGTGCATGCATGCATGCGCACGTACGTTAGTTTATATTGTCTCCAAAACGATCAACACATTATCTTACACATGCATATACTTTGCTGCTAATTTTATTGGGGATTCAAGATAAAAATCAAAATGTAACCTCGTAAACAGCTTGCATTAACATTCCAAGTACCATCATCTTCACAAATAATTTGTTCGTCCCCTTGAAGTATATAACCTTCATTACAGCTTATGAAAGCTGTTTCACCATAAGTTGTGCCACTTAGTGTTGTAGAACTGCCGTTGTCAGGCGTTGGGTCTCCACAATCTGAAACGTTTCAAATTTCTTTGGGTACAACTAGGAATTTATATATAGTAAACAAGACCAATCGATTGCGCTAGCCAACGACTTTGTAGTTTTGATATTTTTATCATTTGCAACAGACAAGAAGCGGAGAACGTCTACACTGATATGAGATGGTGATTTTCGTCGGTTCTTTCTGTCGGGAGTGCGAAACTAGATTGTGTTAACTAAATTATTCTTAAAGTAGATGCATTCTTACAGTTTGCTTTGTTGTGATGGAAATATAAGTATACTCCAGAATTGACCTTACGCCAGAAAAGACATAGCCAGGCCACCGAAATCAAGGGGAACTACTCCTGCGAAGTCCGACAAACACAGGAAACACTCATACAGATCTCTATTGATATAAAACTGAAATCGTTTGTTTAATTTCTATATTTGATAATACTTAACTGTCCTATGATCCTTTTAATGATTTCAAAAATATGTTTTAAATGAAATATAAAGTTTACTTTGTGTGAATTTAGTTTTGAAAGGTTACTTGTATCCAAAACGCGTGCGGCATTCTGTCAACAGATTAAGTTATGTTATTTGCAGACGCGTTGCAATCATTTGTATATTCATGAATGTTATTTTAATCAGCACCATAAAATCAGTTATAACATATTAACGGTAGCATTATTATATCCGCTGTGCATTAATTATAAAAATCTTTTAAAAGAGGCGTTAATTGAAAAGTTCTTAAAGATTAGATATCGATAAGCATTAAACATGTGTCATCAGTAAAAGTAACTGTATAACCATGGTTTCTAATTTTGTATTTCGTGGGAGACTTAATGCTTGTATGCGGTTCAGCGAACCGGATCGTGCTATGGCATGTTAAGTTTTAAATAATGTGACACTTTTATAACTTAAACAAAACTGATAATATACAACATATAAATTTATATCACTTTGATACAACTTCAATCTGAATGATGCCTCCACATGAAAATGATCAAATATTTTTGAAGTTTATTGTTGGCTATTTTTTTTTGTAGTTGTTATTTTCCAAAATGACAAATAATTGTATGTCCAACTATATAATCATTTATTTGTCTAAATTACTTTTTAAATCAAATGTACCAGATGCATCTGACTGACTGACTTAATAGAGTTATTTACCCTCGCTACCGGTCGTAGACAAATAACCGAGCATGGCTTATATCAATATTATTGTGCACTTAAAGTCTATAATGTGCAAGTCCCAAAACAACCAAATGCATCGGCCAAAGCCTTTAAAGTATATGCGTACGCACGCACGCACGAACGCACGAACGCACGCACGCATTCTGTCACCTTTCTGTAAGACTTGTTAACAATGCTCAGGGGAACATATAATCAAACTTTAATACTCCAAGTAATGTGACAGAAGCTCGTCTACTAACCATTCTTAGACCAAGAGAAAGAAGAAACAGACCCAAAGCGCATATTCCTGTAATTTATTTTCTGAACGCTATTACAATATTAACAATCTGTTTTCATTAGCAGAGTTCTGATAACACATGCACAACAATATACACACTTAAAAGTTGAAAGAATAAATATATACCTTTAATATCACAGTTCGGAATATCACTCCATCCAGTATGCTCACAAGTCAGAGCAGAAGAACCATTTATATCATAGCCAGGGTTACACGATATTATTGCTGTTTCACCGAAGGTAGTACCAGAAGCTGTGCTTGCTTGACCGTTGTTTGGTGTAGGGTCACCGCAATCTTCAGCAAAATGTTTAACAGTTATGTTACAATGGTATTTATGAAGACCCAACCATGACATAAATAATATCTCTAAACAATTTCAATGTCTTCATGCATACATCCGAATGACGGGAACCAATTCGATGTAACCGCAATACTCTGTCGTTGTATGCCCGAAGGCTGTAGAGATAAAAGCCATTCTATCTATTCATAAATAATTGTGGCAAGCAGAGACATTGCAAATCCAAACTAGAACTAAATATGTTTTTGAAATCCTTAAACAAGTTACAATCGTGTAATGTTATTTTCGAAGGTAATGTGGTCTTAACCAGTATTTAGCAAAGCAAATATTACCTCGTAAGCAAGTCGAGTTTACACTCCAAGTTCCACTGTTTTCGCAGGTTATGTGTTCTTGTCCAATTAATACATAGCCGTCGTCACAGCTTATAAAAGCTGTCGAATCATACGTCGTGCCTGAAGGAGTATACGCAGATCCATTCTCTGGCTTTGGGTTTCCGCAATCTAAGAAAATTATCAAAATAATTATTAAATTCCGGGTTATACGTTTGGCATATGGTCAATGTATGTATTTACCTTTACATTTGTTAAATACAGTGTCGTATATTTATTAAGCGTACATTCGAAATACTTTCCGAGACAAATCTACATGGCAGAGTTAACCCAAAAATACTGTTGGTGAAACGGAAAGGATAATAATAACATTCCCAGGTGTAATTTGAAATTGGAGTAGAAAAATTACACTTTGCAACCACTTTCAATCGTTATCGTTTAGAAATGTCTTTTACAAGATATTACATATTGTTTGTTACACAGTTTATTTACTTCCAATTAAACAACATGTAAATGAGATATCATTTCTTTTTGAGGGCTCAAAAAGTTCTAAAACAAAATAACACATTCGATTTTCCCATAATTCAAATACTGTTTTTTTGTCTGAACTGTCTTGCCTTAAGCTCTTTCCAAGCTTAAGAAAACTGAACATTTTGACAAAATGAATTGGAATCATAGATCGTAACCGCAGTGAGCTAAACGTACGGGAAACATTGATTTGCACATGATACTCACAACTTGAACTGGTACAATTTACTTTAAATAGATTTCAAGAAAAATAAAAACACGAAATTTAAATATTTTTCATTTCTTTTCTGTAGTAAGCAGTTTTAGAGTAGTAGCAAATCGGCACACTACTCACCATAAATCATTATTTGTATGAAATATCTTTAAAGGCAATTTAAAACTCCCTCATAAGTGACCCCTACCAACCGCGTAGGAGGTCGAATCCCTTGTTTTATGACTCCCTATCAGATAAGACGCTGACACTTCCTTCTGACAGCAAGTGTATTTTTGTACTAATTGCGAAATATATCAATTCTATGGATTTCTGTAGAGATCTAAAGCCGTTATCTTAACATATTTATTGCAGGATAACAAAATCGCCACATACGTAAAAACATCACCATGAACACCCAACCGGTAATATTAATCATTCGTTTGCAAATGATGTACCTATAAATAAGCAGGTCGAATTTACACTCCAAGTTCCACTTTCCTGACATGTAATGTGTTCATCTCCTTGTAGGATACTGCCGCTATCACAGCTAATAAGAGCTGTTGAACCATATTTCGTATCAGTAGAAAGGTACGCAGAACCATTTACTGGTGTAGGGTCTCCGCAATCTGACAAAGAAACATATTATTTTCAATTTAATCAGCTTTATGTGTACAGTTTATAGAACATACTTTTGTATCTTAATTTTGATAATACAATTTGCAAATAATAAAGTGACATTATTTGTGTTGTGAGGAAATTTTAGGCTTCTAATATGCATTCTATCACTTTTCTCTAACACTAAAAAGTCTTTTAGCACTGCTGAGGGAAACATTTAATGAAACTTCATTACTGCAAATAATGCCTGTCTACTAACTTTGTGAAAACCCAGAGGAAAGAAGGAACAGATACAAAGCCCACATTTACATTGTTTGGTTTACAAACACTAATAACGAAGTCTGAACAACTAATAGCTTGTTTTCATTAGCAAAGTTCTTATGACAAATGTCCAGACATGAAAGCTAAATAATACATCATTTACGGAAGTATCCATAAGAGTTCCTGCACATTTCCTTAACATTACCTCAATTTGTATATTTTGTTTATTTCATAAGAGTAACACTAAAAAATGGAAGAATAAACATTTACCTTTAATGTCACAGGACGGTATATTATTCCATCCAGCATGCTCACATATCAGGGTAGAAGAACCATTTATATCATATCCAGGATTACACGATATAATTGCTGTTTCATCGAAAGTAGTACCAGAAGGTGTGCTCGCTTGACCGTTGCTTGGTGCAGGATTACCACAATCTTTTAATTTAGTAAAAGATTTCAAAGCACAATTGATACAAAGGCATTTACAACTTCACAATCATGATATTATCAAAATTTCTGTTACAATTACGCATTTATAAAAATGTGGGGGAACACTCTAATCGTACCAGGTTATGTCTAGGCCGAAAGAATTACATTATGTTTTTAACAAGTTAGAATGGTGTTATTTGCTTGAAATGTTAATTTTTCTCCTGACCTAGTCTGAAAGTTAGTTCTCCTAATTCCTCCAACGTTTGTATTCATTTTAGTATGTTTAAAAGGTATGTTAACCTACCCATTTGTAATATTTTCAACCGCTTAATGAAAGTATTGAGTATCCAGGTCACGCCTAGCTGTAGCCCCTGATAAGACAGGTAAGCCATTTTATTAAATTTAGTGACCTTGAAGTTATTAGCACCGTTTTATTTTGATTGCGTTTGTTTAGAGATTGAAAATAACTTTCAGAAAATATTTAGGTTTACATGCTTTCTAGACATAATAAGTGGGACATTAACGTTGGCGTAATAAATAAATATCAGCTTAAGTCAGGCGCGACTTTAAACACAATAGTTATCCTGAATTATGAACATTGTCAAGCCTAAAAAATCATTTTTATTAAGTTCTTTATAAAATATCTATCTAGCAGAGAACATTTGTAATTAAGAGCAATTCACAAAAACACCGCAATTATTTCGTTTTTGTGTTTTTTAAAGATAACAACTTCTGCATGTCTTTTATGTCTGGTTTCACATACTTTTTCATCAGACTGCATACACTTCATAAACCTGAATTATCGTATGTCATTCAGAAGGGATTAATATCTTGAAGCAAGAGTCAGATGAGTCATTTAGTTTTAAGACAGAACATTCCCTTTGTCAGAATTACCAGTTCTGATCTGTGACAACCAAGTATAGTATTTATGCCTTTAAAATTTCAAACAAATATCATAAATGTTATCTGTTTCATGCATCATTACAGGAGACGGTATCTAGCCTTATGAAAACAGACAACGTAACTGTCTGCACTCGAGCCCACATTAATATTGCATAACTTGCAGGCTTTACAAAGACGAACGCATTTTAGAACGGGTATGATTAGTTTCGATTAAATAGCTTGCTAAAATAATAAATCTTTGCTCAATGACGAATAACATATAAAAATATATTTTCTTTAATTGAATGTCAGTTGCATTTTCATGCACAAGAACACATACAGTAAAGTACTGACTCCAACACAATGAATATATATATTTTCTTACATATTTCATTTACATCAAACTGGTGATTTAAGTTAAATATCAAAATATTACCTCGTAAACAGCTGGTATTGACATTCCAAGTACCATCATCTTTACAAATAATTTGTTCGTCTCCTTCAAGTTTATAACCTTCATTACAGCTTATGAAAGCTGTTTCACCATAAGTTGTGCCACTTAGTGTTGTAGCACTGCCGTTGTCTGGCGTTGGGTCCCCACAATCTGAATCATTTCAAATATAATTGGATAAAACAAGCCAACTGAGGAAATTTTGGAAAATAAAGTCCAATCGGTTGCTCTTGTCATGTAGTTTTTTATATACATGTATGTATTTTTTGCAACAGCCGAAAATCAGAAAACTTCAACACTGACCAGAGATAGTGACTGTTGTCGGTTCTGTCTGTCGGGAGTGCGAATGACTGCTGACTAAATTGTTCTAAAAGTACATCTATTTTTTAAGTTTGCTTTGTTGTGATTGAAATATAAAAAATGTCCAGAATCATTTTCACACGTAAAACTTGTCAAAGTGCAAGACCTGGTGGCGCTTACAAATTCAATGTACGTGTATACATATTCATTCACATCAGATACAATTGCCGTATACTAATGGACATTTTTATGATAATGGATTTAGATCACAAAGCATATTCGAATTCATGTGCATAACAAAAATATTTTTTTTTTCCCCTTATCAGCATTGTTGTATATTTCATATTTTAAAATGTTTCTAAATAATTTAAAGTGCAGAGAGGTTAAATTCATAATGTATAGAAGAATTGTCCATAGCAAAAGAGCTAATGCACTTCAACTAGAAGTTTACTATTATCTAAACCAGAATAATAACCTAAGCTACAATACGGCAAAGAAAATTTCAAACGGACAACACAGGTAATCATTGGCAACATTCTGATCGCAGGTATAAAACAATTATCTACAGAACGCAGGTACTTAATCCCTCTGTTTTAGTCATTTTAGCCCTTACAGTTTAGATATTTATATGCTCTCTACTCCACGTATGTCAGCCCGGTTAGCTCAATCGGTAGAGCACGAGACTTGTAATCTCGGGGTTGCGGGTTTGATTCCCGGAGCTGACCAACTAAAATTACTAGCAGTCTTTCGGATGAGACTAAAACCGAGGTCCCATGTATGGGTGCTATACACCTGGCATGTATAAGAACCAGGGGTGTCTCTAGAATTGGGACGCTTTCTGTATCTTGCACTATCCTCCGAAACCTAAAATAACTAACCTCTTCTGGGGGCGTTGGTCATATGGGAAACCGGTACCAACGATAAAACCCTAATATACCATACGTATGTCACTAGACGAGAACTGAGGCACGTGTAGCATTATCATTATTACTATTTTGTATGTCACAATGTTCGAATTATCTTCATAAAATGTAAATAAATTACAAATTATTTCATTAACAGTTTCAGTTAAAAAAGCTTCAAATTCAAGATAAAAGTACCTTTAATACTACACGTTGGTATATCACCCCAGCCACTGTGTTCACAGGTAAGAGGAGATGATCCATTTAGTGTATAGCCATCATTACACGTTATTACTGCAGTATCACCAAACGTTGTACCTGATGATATATCTGCTTGGCCGTTGATTGGTGTAGGGTCACCACAATCTGATTGGAAGAGAATATAATTGGATGCACATGTAATAAATATCCACATTTCCGAGAACATGTATTAGCAAACTCCCAATATTGCAGTTCCTTTGCATTTATTTTGATGAAAAGATGAACCTCCAAATTATCGATTTCAAGCAGTAACAGAGCTAGGCTGATTAATTCGACGTTGCAAGTAAAATATTACCCAGTTCAATCGTTTGGGATTAAACTATTCATTCCATCAAAAACGTTACACAGTACGCATCGAATGGCTATTACTCAGCGAGCTATATTTAGACGGCTAAAGAACAAGCTGTATTGCTTGGTTTCGGCCCTTTCGAACATCAGCCTCGAAGGTAACAAGACGTACACTCAACAGGTTTAGAAACGCAAAAGTGGCAAAATATTGATTTTAATCAATTAAATCGATTGTTATCGTGTTTCAAATTTATTCAAATTTCATACACAACAAAACAATATAAAATTGAATTCTTGTATAAGTCTCAATAATTCATAGCAAAAAAAATGACTTAAATAAAAATAAAAACAATATCGTCATTCAAATAAAAATGTTCAACAGGGGAAATCTTTGCGTTTCTAATATCGGTTAAGTGTATTTATAGTTTTTAACCTTTACATACAATATAAAGAAGAATCTATCTAGAAACTCTTCTGTTCATAAAAATGACCAGTTCGATAAAATACATTATCTTTGTACAAACAATTCGGAAATTAGAAACTATTAAATTTGCATTCTATTTCTAAAATAATTGCTTGATTTGTAGCGACTACGTGGCAGAGTGCCTCCTTAGGAAGCATCTGATGGCCAGTCGTGCACTTGTATACATGTGTTCTTATAGGCTACATTTGATGACATATGTACTCAGTAGAGCAAACCGATTTATGCACAATGGGATCTATTTTGTCTTGACATCACCATGCCTTCGTTTAACTTTCTTTAAAAGATGTGAGTACACATGATTACAAAATTGCAAACATGAAAAACGACAGGGCTAGAAAATCTGTAAGAAATATCAAAGTATGTTTACCCTTTACGCAGGTAGGATACGAGCTCCAGTTTCCGCTGCTAGTGCACGCGATATATATCTCTCCCTGTAGTATATAACTGTCATCACAAATCACGAAAGCTACTTCACCATAAGTCGTCCCTGTAGGATGTTGGGAAGTTCCGTTTTGTGGAGACGGATCACCGCAATCTATATTTAATACCAGTTGTATATTATATCAATCCGTATTTAGATGATTAATCATCATTTTATAACTTAAATGCTTATTCGAATATTTTTTTTTTGATGATGGAAAGCCTACCTGAAATTTTGCAAATAAATCAGTGACATGATATAGATAATGAAAATAATATGTCAAATTAGATTTGGAAAGGTGTCCATTACAGTTGCACTACCTTAAACAAAAGATCAGGACGATAATACAAAATACACAGCGTATAGAAGAGAATCGTTAAATGGACACTAGTTACGAAAACATTTTTGAAATGCTCGTTTTAATTATTTCGTATTGCTGGGAAAAGGGTAGTTTTTCGTAATTTGGATTTAATAATGATCTGGTTCATTCGTCGTTCTTTGAAGGATGAATGGTCTTATTTTCTTTTTTGGCGCCACTTGTTTCGCAAAATGTTAGAGTTACTTATTAGAGCAAAAATATTCTGTGACGAGGTTTTTTTATTTGTGTTCTCTTTTTCATTTTGTAGAAACCGAAAAGTAACTGGCTTCGTTTTCATGTGAATTGCAAATATTTATGCAATTATAATGATTACAGTTTGTGACATTCAAAAGTGGAAAACCACACCGTGCCTAATACACAAACTCAGTGAATTGGTCATACAAAATATTTAGCCACACAGCGACATGAAACCACATCTCCGTGAAACTGCCCACGATTATCCATACATTGTTGGGCCCCATATTGAAGTCCCTCCCCTTGAAGTCTACAGTGTGACCGCGGTTATCGGAAGTTATAGCTGCGATTTCTGGAAGGGTGTCGCAGTTCCATGTAATCAATGGACTATTTGCGTATATAAGCGTTTAAATAACTTCATGTTATCATGTACTAGTTCAACTTCTATTTGCAAAAAAGCGTACCGGATAATTTTCATATCAATGTTTAGATAAATGTCTGAAATATCAGAACAATTTAGGTGGACTTGCCACATAGTACGCTTTTAGTCCTTAAGAAGTAGATTTCTTTTTTCAATCCTGATGTACATAAACAATTGAAACTCATCTTTTCACTAAATAAAGTTGTTTCTGTTATATTTTGTAACACATATTGAAAAAATAATCTGTGAAAAAATGTGTGAAAAGTCTGTGAAAAATGACCGAGACGTGTTTTATACATGTCTAACTTCAAATAGTGGTTATCACTATTATGTGACCCCGGCGCCAGTTGATTTCATTTGATAGGAAGGTGAAAATGTCATTTTATAAAAAATGTTGAAAGGGAATGTCTTGAATATCCACGCTAGTTTTAACAATACAGATGCAGTAAAAACCAGGTAGTCTAAATTCGCGTATATTTTGTCTATCAAAACTCTCAGAAGAAATGATTTTTTTTTTTGAATTTTTTTTTCCTTTTAAAGTGTTACTTTAATTGTGAAAAAAATATTGATAGTTGTGCTGACTTTTATACAGGAAATGACCCAAACTTAGTTAAAGATGACATAAAAAGTTGATTCATTATCTACATTAAATGATTTAAAAAGTGCATCATCTCTTTCCCATGCCCAAATATAATTGATTTGCCGTGCATGCATGTTCTTGAATTTTATGTACATCTGTTATTCGTTGACACGAACAACGTTATTTTGTTACATTGTTGTAACAATTAGTATAAATGTACATTGTAACTATCAATGGATTCAAATTTTCAATGCACCTCATTTTAATGATATTGTTCTCTCCACTTCATATTAAGTTATTGAAATTAAGGTGATAGATCATGTCTTTCATCGTTCAGTATATAATGCTCAAAGGAAAAAAACGCAATATCCCCTTTTACCTAAATTATTAACAAATCAACTTTCACATCTCGCTTAGGCTATAGATAATCTAGGTTTTAAAAAACCGATATATTGATTTATCACGTTTGGCAGGCGCAGTTACACGTGACTGGTTTTATGGCCCTATAGATCACACACGCTCGCAAATATCGATTAAAGAAGGGTAACGCTGGAGACACCGTGATGACACATGAAATTTGACTTAATTCCCTTGATTGTGGTGATATCGGTCGTGTTCATATAAGTTTGCCATGTAAAATATAAGGGGTTGTAAAATTTTATTTCTCACATTGAGAGTTTCAGCCAGAGTTTGTATATTGTATTTTGTACATTTTTCGACGAAACCATGAAGTTAAAAAAACGGATACGCGTCTTTTCTGTTGTAATAAAATACCTCTCCGTTATTACCATTTTCTTAGAAGTGGGTGGGGTAAATTGATTCACATTACGAAAGCTTTATACAATGTACGCATTTTCAATAGTTTCCTTGCCAATAACTTGATATTTCTATTACGTTTGCCTGTATATTCACTTTAATATTATGAAATTATGCAATACTTTTAAATATCACTTTTATAAAGAAGTTCTTGCTATGGTAACATCTTTTGAAAATATGAAACGGGCCATTTTTGTTATTTAGTTGAGTTTAAAATGAGTAGAAAATTTAATGCTTTCTTTTTACATAATGATACAAAATAATCAAACTTGTTGAAACTAAACCGCAAAAATGTTTAATAGAAAAGTGTAATAGTTTTCGGACGTTGGCCATTTCAGATAATATTGAAAGTAAAAGTACATATAGCGCAGTCTATAACAAACTCAATTGGAACGATATCAATTTGTTCCTTATATCTCGAGTTCGTTATATCTATTTAGCATTTTTATATCAAGTAAAGAAGGAAAACAATCGGGTCACGAAACTTTGTTCTTTATATTCAGAATTTAGCTATATCCGGAGTCGTTATATACTGAGTTCTCTACACAGTGTATATGTGATGATAAATTTATACCTGCGTGTATATAGTGCAGGTTTTAGTTAAGTTATGGAAATGATTTTCATCATAATCTAAAAGAACACAATGTTTTAAACTACGGAGTTGATAGAATAAAGGACGAGTTAGCTCAGATTTATATCATGAATGTTAGAAGAACTTCCAGAAAACTTTTTTTCAGATACTATTAAAGTTGGCATATTTTTAATATCTGTATGTCCTTGGGTCCTTTACATGAATTGAAACAGGAGAAAATGTTAACACATTTTGTTATGTACCAAACATGAAACATGAGAATACATTTTTTACGTGCACGCATAATTGTCATAGAAATCAATAAAGGCAATGTCTCATTGATATCACCGCTGTACGTAGATAACTGAAATTTTCGAATACTGATATTGAAATATTGTTCGTTTAAATTTGTAAGAAATCTAGTTTCCGAGTCAGAAGGTCCATTTTCCTGCGTCGCTGGCCTTAAAAGAATAGACATTAATTTCAGACGCATTATAACTGTACATAATCTAAATGATATAATTTTACTGACAACGTTTCAAAGAAGGCTCTACAATAAGCTTCCTTCTAATTCAAAGCACTTTTGTATATAAATGTTGAACAATCACTACGGTAACCGGGTATTAAAGGTATTTTGATCAGAACATTACGATGTTATTATACGTCGTTCATTACAGCTGAGAAACCTATATTAGGTAAGTACGAATTCCATTGAATGGGTTATACTTCTTCTCTAAAAATGCATGTTGACTTGTTTTTTCACTCCATCAGTTTAGTGATTCTGCGCTAAATAATAGAATATTTAATCAGCATTAAATGAAACTGAACTGAGTATTATTGTCTTATGTGATAGAGAAAGTTTTATGAAAATCAAAACAACAATGAATACTTTCAACACATTTTTACATAAACCTTATACAATTTTTCACTCAGCATGGCCTAGTTACAATGCAGGTCAAGTTTGAATATATCTAATACCCAATACCAGGTTTCATGAAAATCAGATGTGAGTTTAAGTGACTGAAAGCCATTGCAGGATTTTACATATGTTTGTCGATCTATACCGGATTTGGATATGGAAGACACTAAATGCGTACAATGAAGCAGGCCGAAAATACTTAATATTTGACTATTATGTCGAAAGGCGGACAAGAAAAGGTCATGTTTTACCAATAGAAATCAGTATATTATCTGCTATTCGGGAGCATATTGTTACTTTATAGTGACCGCTCCATTAGCTATCACAACCGAAGTTGGATGTATTATGTTTGGCCGCATAATTTCACTCATGTTTTACTATTATTAGACGATATTGTAAGGTTTTGGATTATGTGCCCTTAACTTATTTAGATGTCTTACTAGTGTATGTTTAGGGTTACTTTTACGATCGTACCTTCGTTTCGTCGCTAATCCAAATCATTTATTATGGGAGATTCCGTTGCAACTGCGACTGGCCTAGTGACCCATTATTTTTTGTGTATATTAGCGTTTAATTCACTGCATTTACTCTCACAATGTCAGTCGATTTAGCGTGCAATATTGCTACTTTCGTTAAGAACAAAACAGGAACATTTTATCGATGGCATTTCTGAAATATACTTGATTTTTTTCCAAATGTGACTGTCTTAAGTCAATGGATTATTTGTGTATAATACATATGTTACCAGATAGAAAACATTTTCTGTAAAAAGAAGCTTGTTTATCCGCTCTCCATAAGTTGTATCATCTTTTGGGCTGTGCACGTGCACTGCGATTACCGCATAATTGCCGTCAGAAAACTTGAACATGCACACGTGACGTAAGTTCATGACCGCTGTACGAACTTTTAAAGCCGTTAGTTAACAGACTAATATATGTTGACGTTTAATCTATCACTTGAGAAGGAATTGTAAATAAACATGTATGAAACACTAATATTTTTGTTTACATGTCCTTTGAAACAGGGGAAGAAACTAAAATACGCTTAGTCTGTTACAACGGAATTCATAAAATATAAAATCAAGAGGGATGAAGCAGATTCGAACGCACATGTATTAAACTTATCTTTAATGGCTTATCAGTGGCTAAAGCCTTCGCGCAATTCTTGCATTCCCATAGCGATTATCACTCAAAGTAGACTGGCATTCAGTCCTTACATTTACTATTTCTTACTCAATTAACTCCCTTTGCTGCCAAAAATGTAGATGATCAAGCCCTGTCAGTAGATATGGGCCAGAAAATATTCTGCTTGAATAATGAAAATATACTATCTAGCCTGGTGGCGAGGCTACACTCAAAAGGATATATAATGTTTAAACCACGGTTGTGGAATAATTAAGCTTCTATCTTAATCGGTCTATGCAATAACCTTCAATACACACTCAGCAAACACGCGTGTGTTATTTAAAAACACGGCCCACTACGTCAGTTACTTTCTTTGTCACCGGATGTGTTGCAAGCTGAGCTTCAAAAACGAAAGTAGGATTTTCATTGGTGCACTTACATGGGTCACGCGCATGGGTCACCCTGTCTGAAACCTTGCGCACCGACTTTTTTTTTTTTTTTTTTTTTTTTTTTTGCTTACGAGAGGTATGTTTTAAGCTTCATATATCTAGGCCAGAGCATGACATGTCTGCTTTTAGTATGACAAAACTATTTCCTCAATTCAACAGGGGGCTGTAAGGGAACGAGAGTAAAGAGATTTTTTTAAATCTTGTAAAATCGTGTTAAATGTCGTCAAAAAACGTCAGCATTTGCCTCTGATGTCTGATTTTCTGTCGGCATAGCCCTTTAATTCATGTAGAAAAGTCGAGTTCTGTTAGATAATCGTTGATTCTATGGAAGGCCAAACATGTCTTAACCAGCATATACGAGTTTTAACGTAACAGGTGTCGAATGGATATGCATGTATATTGCAATATTCTCGTGACGAGCTGACTAAACCACTATAACCTCCTTGGGAAATGTATATGTATAATAACTGCTTGGTATTTAATTCGATACAAACTTAAACTGACATTTGCAATTAGATTTAATTTATTAAAAAAATGACTTGTTAAAGAATATTATTTCTTACTTCACTTATGTCATACTAAGAAGAATATAATAGTTTACACTGGGAAAAAAAGCAAAATAACCATCATTCAGTAGATTATAGGACTTAAATGGTTAACATTTTCAGACAGGTGCAAATATCACTCCGCAGTCCACGACTTTAACTGGTATGGCCCAATCATATATGTCAGATCTGCTAACATTTTCAAATAATGAACATTATACAAAATTAGATATAATTTTCTTAAAATAAAGCGTTATGATTGATTATATCAGCTGTTTTAATTTATCATATTCAATTTGTATACATGTTCTTTTAAACTATATTGAAATAAGTGTATGTCGATGCCTTTATAGATAAAATATGAAATACGATATAGTTTATCCTATTAAACAAATCAGAATTATACATTCTACAAAATAGTTCATACTAATTCATTTTAGCTCGATTGTGAAGAAAGCTTTGAGCTTATCGAGTCACTCTCGAGTCCGCTTCCTGGAAAAACCAGTACTGGCGTACGTCATATGAGGAGGTACGTTCGTGACCTTGGTGGGGCTCAAACCCGCAACCTCCGGGATGAGCGACAGACACCTAAACCTCTACACAAACGCTCCCCTTTGTCTAAATTAATGTACATTAAAATGAGTCAAGTTTTCAAATAGAATGTTCTAATTATAAGATGTTATAATTATAATAATAATAAATTATTACAATTCTCTTCTCAGAGCACAAAACAACTATGCTTTCACACAAATTCTTTCTTTCGAGCCGAATGTTGGAAACTGGAACAACTTACCGACTGCAGTACAGTTGGCGGTACCATTCCATCCACCCACGTCGCAAGTCACGTTGCTGCTTCCAACAAGTGTATAACCGTTGTTACACGTGAGTGAGGCAGTTTCACCGTAAGTAGTTCCACCGCTCGTAGTGACTTCACCGTTGACAAGAACATAAGTGCCGCAATCTACAAGTAGAAACTTAGAAGAAATTATGAATATCACTTCTGAAAAAAGTGCGATTGATCGCCGACGATGCAAGCCTAAAATCATTTGTCCCAGCGTTTGAAGTAGTTTAACCTTAACACAAAGGGAATGCTGACTTTGCTAGCTGTCAAAAGTTTCGATAATACTACCGTAGACGGGTTCGTACTGGAATGAAAAGTGCGTGTTTACCTGAAGCATGGCATGTCGGCCGGTCGCTCCATGTCCCATCTGACCCGCATGTAATTGTTGAAATACCATACAGTTCGTAGCCATCCTGACAAGTAATCGATTCTGAAGTACCATACGTTTCATTCATGACGCTTCGAATCCCATTTGCTGGTGTCGGATCGCCACAATCTGGATAACAACATAATGTATGATCGTTGTATACAGAAAACCCATCTCGTATATTGCGATGGGCTTGCGTTTGTACATTGTATGTACATTGACCTAATGAGCCATATTCTATTCAAATGCTCGCATGCTTTGGAGAAAAGTGCATTCTGTGTTAGCAGATTCATGACTTTGTGAGACTTATACATTTCAAGGCACTCCCGAATCATTTAATATTTTCAACACGATTATATATACTAAGTTCAAATGTATTTTCTCGCGTAAACATTGCCGGAAGCACGTTTGTTCATCTATTGCACATATAATACCTATTATTGTACAGTGTGGTTGTTCACTCCAGGATGCATCTGCTTGGCAAGATATCAGAGTGCTACCATTAATGGCATACCCTTCAACACATTTGACAATGGCTACTTCTCCAAATGTTGTTCCGACTGGAGCTTGCACTACAGCGTTTTCGATGTTTAAAGTGTTACAATCTAGAAATGAACAGAGGTAAACATTATGCGATGTGATATCATACAGCAATGTCCTTTCTATCTAGTTCAACATGATCACTTTATCGGAGAGATCGATGGCAGTACTAGAGATATAATAATTGAAATGTGACTGTCTAAGTAACAAATGCATTATTCGCGTTATATATGGTTTAAAGCAATTCCGTTTTCCCTCACACTAGCTGTCGAATTTACGTGTCATGTTTCCTGCTCTCTTAATAAAAGAACATAATAACCGTTCTATATCATATTGCAGGTTTTCCAGAGGCGAGCTGACGAATGGGCATACATACATTCTCGTCAGTTATATCAGTGTAATATAATTATTTGGTAATTATTACAATTCTCTTCTCAGAGCACAAAACAACTATGCTTTCACACAAATTCTTTCTTTCGAGCCGAATGTTGGAAACTGGAACAACTTACCGACTGCAGTACAGTTGGCGGTACCATTCCATCCACCCACGTCGCAAGTCACGTTGCTGCTTCCAACAAGTGTATAACCGTTGTTACACGTGAGTGAGGCAGTTTCACCGTAAGTAGTTCCACCGCTCGTAGTGACTTCACCGTTGACAAGAACATAAGTGCCGCAATCTACAAGTAGAAACTTAGAAGAAATTATGAATATCACTTCTGAAAAAAGTGCGATTGATCGCCGACGATGCAAGCCTAAAATCATTTGTCCCAGCGTTTGAAGTAGTTTAACCTTAACACAAAGGGAATGCTGACTTTGCTAGCTGTCAAAAGTTTCGATAATACTACCGTAGACGGGTTCGTACTGGAATGAAAAGTGCGTGTTTACCTGAAGCATGGCATGTCGGCCGGTCGCTCCATGTCCCATCTGACCCGCATGTAATTGTTGAAATACCATACAGTTCGTAGCCATCCTGACAAGTAATCGATTCTGAAGTACCATACGTTTCATTCATGACGCTTCGAATCCCATTTGCTGGTGTCGGATCGCCACAATCTGGATAACAACATAATGTATGATCGTTGTATACAGAAAACCCATCTCGTATATTGCGATGGGCTTGCGTTTGTACATTGTATGTACATTGACCTAATGAGCCATATTCTATTCAAATGCTCGCATGCTTTGGAGAAAAGTGCATTCTGTGTTAGCAGATTCATGACTTTGTGAGACTTATACATTTCAAGGCACTCCCGAATCATTTAATATTTTCAACACGATTATATATACTAAGTTCAAATGTATTTTCTCGCGTAAACATTGCCGGAAGCACGTTTGTTCATCTATTGCACATATAATACCTATTATTGTACAGTGTGGTTGTTCACTCCAGGATGCATCTGCTTGGCAAGATATCAGAGTGCTACCATTAATGGCATACCCTTCAACACATTTGACAATGGCTACTTCTCCAAATGTTGTTCCGACTGGAGCTTGCACTACAGCGTTTTCGATGTTTAAAGTGTTACAATCTAGAAATGAACAGAGGTAAACATTATGCGATGTGATATCATACAGCAATGTCCTTTCTATCTAGTTCAACATGATCACTTTATCGGAGAGATCGATGGCAGTACTAGAGATATAATAATTGAAATGTGACTGTCTAAGTAACAAATGCATTATTCGCGTTATATATGGTTTAAAGCAATTCCGTTTTCCCTCACACTAGCTGTCGAATTTACGTGTCATGTTTCCTGCTCTCTTAATAAAAGAACATAATAACCGTTCTATATCATATTGCAGGTTTTCCAGAGGCGAGCTGACGAATGGGCATACATACATTCTCGTCAGTTATATCAGTGTAATATAATTATTTGGTAATTATTACAATTCTCTTCTCAGAGCACAAAACAACTATGCTTTCACACAAATTCTTTCTTTCGAGCCGAATGTTGGAAACTGGAACAACTTACCGACTGCAGTACAGTTGGCGGTACCATTCCATCCACCCACGTCGCAAGTCACGTTGCTGCTTCCAACAAGTGTATAACCGTTGTTACACGTGAGTGAGGCAGTTTCACCGTAAGTAGTTCCACCGCTCGTAGTGACTTCACCGTTGACAAGAACATAAGTGCCGCAATCTACAAGTAGAAACTTAGAAGAAATTATGAATATCACTTCTGAAAAAAGTGCGATTGATCGCCGACGATGCAAGCCTAAAATCATTTGTCCCAGCGTTTGAAGTAGTTTAACCTTAACACAAAGGGAATGCTGACTTTGCTAGCTGTCAAAAGTTTCGATAATACTACCGTAGACGGGTTCGTACTGGAATGAAAAGTGCGTGTTTACCTGAAGCATGGCATGTCGGCCGGTCGCTCCATGTCCCATCTGACCCGCATGTAATTGTTGAAATACCATACAGTTCGTAGCCATCCTGACAAGTAATCGATTCTGAAGTACCATACGTTTCATTCATGACGCTTCGAATCCCATTTGCTGGTGTCGGATCGCCACAATCTGGATAACAACATAATGTATGATCGTTGTATACAGAAAACCCATCTCGTATATTGCGATGGGCTTGCGTTTGTACATTGTATGTACATTGACCTAATGAGCCATATTCTATTCAAATGCTCGCATGCTTTGGAGAAAAGTGCATTCTGTGTTAGCAGATTCATGACTTTGTGAGACTTATACATTTCAAGGCACTCCCGAATCATTTAATATTTTCAACACGATTATATATACTAAGTTCAAATGTATTTTCTCGCGTAAACATTGCCGGAAGCACGTTTGTTCATCTATTGCACATATAATACCTATTATTGTACAGTGTGGTTGTTCACTCCAGGATGCATCTGCTTGGCAAGATATCAGAGTGCTACCATTAATGGCATACCCTTCAACACATTTGACAATGGCTACTTCTCCAAATGTTGTTCCGACTGGAGCTTGCACTACAGCGTTTTCGATGTTTAAAGTGTTACAATCTAGAAATGAACAGAGGTAAACATTATGCGATGTGATATCATACAGCAATGTCCTTTCTATCTAGTTCAACATGATCACTTTATCGGAGAGATCGATGGCAGTACTAGAGATATAATAATTGAAATGTGACTGTCTAAGTAACAAATGCATTATTCGCGTTATATATGGTTTAAAGCAATTCCGTTTTCCCTCACACTAGCTGTCGAATTTACGTGTCATGTTTCCTGCTCTCTTAATAAAAGAACATAATAACCGTTCTATATCATATTGCAGGTTTTCCAGAGGCGAGCTGACGAATGGGCATACATACATTCTCGTCAGTTATATCAGTGTAATATAATTATTTGGTAATTATTACAATTCTCTTCTCAGAGCACAAAACAACTATGCTTTCACACAAATTCTTTCTTTCGAGCCGAATGTTGGAAACTGGAACAACTTACCGACTGCAGTACAGTTGGCGGTACCATTCCATCCACCCACGTCGCAAGTCACGTTGCTGCTTCCAACAAGTGTATAACCGTTGTTACACGTGAGTGAGGCAGTTTCACCGTAAGTAGTTCCACCGCTCGTAGTGACTTCACCGTTGACAAGAACATAAGTGCCGCAATCTACAAGTAGAAACTTAGAAGAAATTATGAATATCACTTCTGAAAAAAGTGCGATTGATCGCCGACGATGCAAGCCTAAAATCATTTGTCCCAGCGTTTGAAGTAGTTTAACCTTAACACAAAGGGAATGCTGACTTTGCTAGCTGTCAAAAGTTTCGATAATACTACCGTAGACGGGTTCGTACTGGAATGAAAAGTGCGTGTTTACCTGAAGCATGGCATGTCGGCCGGTCGCTCCATGTCCCATCTGACCCGCATGTAATTGTTGAAATACCATACAGTTCGTAGCCATCCTGACAAGTAATCGATTCTGAAGTACCATACGTTTCATTCATGACGCTTCGAATCCCATTTGCTGGTGTCGGATCGCCACAATCTGGATAACAACATAATGTATGATCGTTGTATACAGAAAACCCATCTCGTATATTGCGATGGGCTTGCGTTTGTACATTGTATGTACATTGACCTAATGAGCCATATTCTATTCAAATGCTCGCATGCTTTGGAGAAAAGTGCATTCTGTGTTAGCAGATTCATGACTTTGTGAGACTTATACATTTCAAGGCACTCCCGAATCATTTAATATTTTCAACACGATTATATATACTAAGTTCAAATGTATTTTCTCGCGTAAACATTGCCGGAAGCACGTTTGTTCATCTATTGCACATATAATACCTATTATTGTACAGTGTGGTTGTTCACTCCAGGATGCATCTGCTTGGCAAGATATCAGAGTGCTACCATTAATGGCATACCCTTCAACACATTTGACAATGGCTACTTCTCCAAATGTTGTTCCGACTGGAGCTTGCACTACAGCGTTTTCGATGTTTAAAGTGTTACAATCTAGAAATGAACAGAGGTAAACATTATGCGATGTGATATCATACAGCAATGTCCTTTCTATCTAGTTCAACATGATCACTTTATCGGAGAGATCGATGGCAGTACTAGAGATATAATAATTGAAATGTGACTGTCTAAGTAACAAATGCATTATTCGCGTTATATATGGTTTAAAGCAATTCCGTTTTCCCTCACACTAGCTGTCGAATTTACGTGTCATGTTTCCTGCTCTCTTAATAAAAGAACATAATAACCGTTCTATATCATATTGCAGGTTTTCCAGAGGCGAGCTGACGAATGGGCATACATACATTCTCGTCAGTTATATCAGTGTAATATAATTATTTGGTAATTATTACAATTCTCTTCTCAGAGCACAAAACAACTATGCTTTCACACAAATTCTTTCTTTCGAGCCGAATGTTGGAAACTGGAACAACTTACCGACTGCAGTACAGTTGGCGGTACCATTCCATCCACCCACGTCGCAAGTCACGTTGCTGCTTCCAACAAGTGTATAACCGTTGTTACACGTGAGTGAGGCAGTTTCACCGTAAGTAGTTCCACCGCTCGTAGTGACTTCACCGTTGACAAGAACATAAGTGCCGCAATCTACAAGTAGAAACTTAGAAGAAATTATGAATATCACTTCTGAAAAAAGTGCGATTGATCGCCGACGATGCAAGCCTAAAATCATTTGTCCCAGCGTTTGAAGTAGTTTAACCTTAACACAAAGGGAATGCTGACTTTGCTAGCTGTCAAAAGTTTCGATAATACTACCGTAGACGGGTTCGTACTGGAATGAAAAGTGCGTGTTTACCTGAAGCATGGCATGTCGGCCGGTCGCTCCATGTCCCATCTGACCCGCATGTAATTGTTGAAATACCATACAGTTCGTAGCCATCCTGACAAGTAATCGATTCTGAAGTACCATACGTTTCAT
Source organism: Saxidomus purpurata (assembly GCA_022818135.1). Taxonomy (NCBI): domain Eukaryota; kingdom Metazoa; phylum Mollusca; class Bivalvia; order Venerida; family Veneridae; genus Saxidomus; species Saxidomus purpurata. The sequence goes on along the minus strand of JAFMSR010000003.1, from coordinate 28,255,259 downwards.
TCATGACGCTTCGAATCCCATTTGCTGGTGTCGGATCGCCACAATCTGGATAACAACATAATGTATGATCGTTGTATACAGAAAACCCATCTCGTATATTGCGATGGGCTTGCGTTTGTACATTGTATGTACATTGACCTAATGAGCCATATTCTATTCAAATGCTCGCATGCTTTGGAGAAAAGTGCATTCTGTGTTAGCAGATTCATGACTTTGTGAGACTTATACATTTCAAGGCACTCCCGAATCATTTAATATTTTCAACACGATTATATATACTAAGTTCAAATGTATTTTCTCGCGTAAACATTGCCGGAAGCACGTTTGTTCATCTATTGCACATATAATACCTATTATTGTACAGTGTGGTTGTTCACTCCAGGATGCATCTGCTTGGCAAGATATCAGAGTGCTACCATTAATGGCATACCCTTCAACACATTTGACAATGGCTACTTCTCCAAATGTTGTTCCGACTGGAGCTTGCACTACAGCGTTTTCGATGTTTAAAGTGTTACAATCTAGAAATGAACAGAGGTAAACATTATGCGATGTGATATCATACAGCAATGTCCTTTCTATCTAGTTCAACATGATCACTTTATCGGAGAGATCGATGGCAGTACTAGAGATATAATAATTGAAATGTGACTGTCTAAGTAACAAATGCATTATTCGCGTTATATATGGTTTAAAGCAATTCCGTTTTCCCTCACACTAGCTGTCGAATTTACGTGTCATGTTTCCTGCTCTCTTAATAAAAGAACATAATAACCGTTCTATATCATATTGCAGGTTTTCCAGAGGCGAGCTGACGAATGGGCATACATACATTCTCGTCAGTTATATCAGTGTAATATAATTATTTGGTAATTATTACAATTCTCTTCTCAGAGCACAAAACAACTATGCTTTCACACAAATTCTTTCTTTCGAGCCGAATGTTGGAAACTGGAACAACTTACCGACTGCAGTACAGTTGGCGGTACCATTCCATCCACCCACGTCGCAAGTCACGTTGCTGCTTCCAACAAGTGTATAACCGTTGTTACACGTGAGTGAGGCAGTTTCACCGTAAGTAGTTCCACCGCTCGTAGTGACTTCACCGTTGACAAGAACATAAGTGCCGCAATCTACAAGTAGAAACTTAGAAGAAATTATGAATATCACTTCTGAAAAAAGTGCGATTGATCGCCGACGATGCAAGCCTAAAATCATTTGTCCCAGCGTTTGAAGTAGTTTAACCTTAACACAAAGGGAATGCTGACTTTGCTAGCTGTCAAAAGTTTCGATAATACTACCGTAGACGGGTTCGTACTGGAATGAAAAGTGCGTGTTTACCTGAAGCATGGCATGTCGGCCGGTCGCTCCATGTCCCATCTGACCCGCATGTAATTGTTGAAATACCATACAGTTCGTAGCCATCCTGACAAGTAATCGATTCTGAAGTACCATACGTTTCATTCATGACGCTTCGAATCCCATTTGCTGGTGTCGGATCGCCACAATCTGGATAACAACATAATGTATGATCGTTGTATACAGAAAACCCATCTCGTATATTGCGATGGGCTTGCGTTTGTACATTGTATGTACATTGACCTAATGAGCCATATTCTATTCAAATGCTCGCATGCTTTGGAGAAAAGTGCATTCTGTGTTAGCAGATTCATGACTTTGTGAGACTTATACATTTCAAGGCACTCCCGAATCATTTAATATTTTCAACACGATTATATATACTAAGTTCAAATGTATTTTCTCGCGTAAACATTGCCGGAAGCACGTTTGTTCATCTATTGCACATATAATACCTATTATTGTACAGTGTGGTTGTTCACTCCAGGATGCATCTGCTTGGCAAGATATCAGAGTGCTACCATTAATGGCATACCCTTCAACACATTTGACAATGGCTACTTCTCCAAATGTTGTTCCGACTGGAGCTTGCACTACAGCGTTTTCGATGTTTAAAGTGTTACAATCTAGAAATGAACAGAGGTAAACATTATGCGATGTGATATCATACAGCAATGTCCTTTCTATCTAGTTCAACATGATCACTTTATCGGAGAGATCGATGGCAGTACTAGAGATATAATAATTGAAATGTGACTGTCTAAGTAACAAATGCATTATTCGCGTTATATATGGTTTAAAGCAATTCCGTTTTCCCTCACACTAGCTGTCGAATTTACGTGTCATGTTTCCTGCTCTCTTAATAAAAGAACATAATAACCGTTCTATATCATATTGCAGGTTTTCCAGAGGCGAGCTGACGAATGGGCATACATACATTCTCGTCAGTTATATCAGTGTAATATAATTATTTGGTAATTATTACAATTCTCTTCTCAGAGCACAAAACAACTATGCTTTCACACAAATTCTTTCTTTCGAGCCGAATGTTGGAAACTGGAACAACTTACCGACTGCAGTACAGTTGGCGGTACCATTCCATCCACCCACGTCGCAAGTCACGTTGCTGCTTCCAACAAGTGTATAACCGTTGTTACACGTGAGTGAGGCAGTTTCACCGTAAGTAGTTCCACCGCTCGTAGTGACTTCACCGTTGACAAGAACATAAGTGCCGCAATCTACAAGTAGAAACTTAGAAGAAATTATGAATATCACTTCTGAAAAAAGTGCGATTGATCGCCGACGATGCAAGCCTAAAATCATTTGTCCCAGCGTTTGAAGTAGTTTAACCTTAACACAAAGGGAATGCTGACTTTGCTAGCTGTCAAAAGTTTCGATAATACTACCGTAGACGGGTTCGTACTGGAATGAAAAGTGCGTGTTTACCTGAAGCATGGCATGTCGGCCGGTCGCTCCATGTCCCATCTGACCCGCATGTAATTGTTGAAATACCATACAGTTCGTAGCCATCCTGACAAGTAATCGATTCTGAAGTACCATACGTTTCATTCATGACGCTTCGAATCCCATTTGCTGGTGTCGGATCGCCACAATCTGGATAACAACATAATGTATGATCGTTGTATACAGAAAACCCATCTCGTATATTGCGATGGGCTTGCGTTTGTACATTGTATGTACATTGACCTAATGAGCCATATTCTATTCAAATGCTCGCATGCTTTGGAGAAAAGTGCATTCTGTGTTAGCAGATTCATGACTTTGTGAGACTTATACATTTCAAGGCACTCCCGAATCATTTAATATTTTCAACACGATTATATATACTAAGTTCAAATGTATTTTCTCGCGTAAACATTGCCGGAAGCACGTTTGTTCATCTATTGCACATATAATACCTATTATTGTACAGTGTGGTTGTTCACTCCAGGATGCATCTGCTTGGCAAGATATCAGAGTGCTACCATTAATGGCATACCCTTCAACACATTTGACAATGGCTACTTCTCCAAATGTTGTTCCGACTGGAGCTTGCACTACAGCGTTTTCGATGTTTAAAGTGTTACAATCTAGAAATGAACAGAGGTAAACATTATGCGATGTGATATCATACAGCAATGTCCTTTCTATCTAGTTCAACATGATCACTTTATCGGAGAGATCGATGGCAGTACTAGAGATATAATAATTGAAATGTGACTGTCTAAGTAACAAATGCATTATTCGCGTTATATATGGTTTAAAGCAATTCCGTTTTCCCTCACACTAGCTGTCGAATTTACGTGTCATGTTTCCTGCTCTCTTAATAAAAGAACATAATAACCGTTCTATATCATATTGCAGGTTTTCCAGAGGCGAGCTGACGAATGGGCATACATACATTCTCGTCAGTTATATCAGTGTAATATAATTATTTGGTAATTATTACAATTCTCTTCTCAGAGCACAAAACAACTATGCTTTCACACAAATTCTTTCTTTCGAGCCGAATGTTGGAAACTGGAACAACTTACCGACTGCAGTACAGTTGGCGGTACCATTCCATCCACCCACGTCGCAAGTCACGTTGCTGCTTCCAACAAGTGTATAACCGTTGTTACACGTGAGTGAGGCAGTTTCACCGTAAGTAGTTCCACCGCTCGTAGTGACTTCACCGTTGACAAGAACATAAGTGCCGCAATCTACAAGTAGAAACTTAGAAGAAATTATGAATATCACTTCTGAAAAAAGTGCGATTGATCGCCGACGATGCAAGCCTAAAATCATTTGTCCCAGCGTTTGAAGTAGTTTAACCTTAACACAAAGGGAATGCTGACTTTGCTAGCTGTCAAAAGTTTCGATAATACTACCGTAGACGGGTTCGTACTGGAATGAAAAGTGCGTGTTTACCTGAAGCATGGCATGTCGGCCGGTCGCTCCATGTCCCATCTGACCCGCATGTAATTGTTGAAATACCATACAGTTCGTAGCCATCCTGACAAGTAATCGATTCTGAAGTACCATACGTTTCATTCATGACGCTTCGAATCCCATTTGCTGGTGTCGGATCGCCACAATCTGGATAACAACATAATGTATGATCGTTGTATACAGAAAACCCATCTCGTATATTGCGATGGGCTTGCGTTTGTACATTGTATGTACATTGACCTAATGAGCCATATTCTATTCAAATGCTCGCATGCTTTGGAGAAAAGTGCATTCTGTGTTAGCAGATTCATGACTTTGTGAGACTTATACATTTCAAGGCACTCCCGAATCATTTAATATTTTCAACACGATTATATATACTAAGTTCAAATGTATTTTCTCGCGTAAACATTGCCGGAAGCACGTTTGTTCATCTATTGCACATATAATACCTATTATTGTACAGTGTGGTTGTTCACTCCAGGATGCATCTGCTTGGCAAGATATCAGAGTGCTACCATTAATGGCATACCCTTCAACACATTTGACAATGGCTACTTCTCCAAATGTTGTTCCGACTGGAGCTTGCACTACAGCGTTTTCGATGTTTAAAGTGTTACAATCTAGAAATGAACAGAGGTAAACATTATGCGATGTGATATCATACAGCAATGTCCTTTCTATCTAGTTCAACATGATCACTTTATCGGAGAGATCGATGGCAGTACTAGAGATATAATAATTGAAATGTGACTGTCTAAGTAACAAATGCATTATTCGCGTTATATATGGTTTAAAGCAATTCCGTTTTCCCTCACACTAGCTGTCGAATTTACGTGTCATGTTTCCTGCTCTCTTAATAAAAGAACATAATAACCGTTCTATATCATATTGCAGGTTTTCCAGAGGCGAGCTGACGAATGGGCATACATACATTCTCGTCAGTTATATCAGTGTAATATAATTATTTGGTAATTATTACAATTCTCTTCTCAGAGCACAAAACAACTATGCTTTCACACAAATTCTTTCTTTCGAGCCGAATGTTGGAAACTGGAACAACTTACCGACTGCAGTACAGTTGGCGGTACCATTCCATCCACCCACGTCGCAAGTCACGTTGCTGCTTCCAACAAGTGTATAACCGTTGTTACACGTGAGTGAGGCAGTTTCACCGTAAGTAGTTCCACCGCTCGTAGTGACTTCACCGTTGACAAGAACATAAGTGCCGCAATCTACAAGTAGAAACTTAGAAGAAATTATGAATATCACTTCTGAAAAAAGTGCGATTGATCGCCGACGATGCAAGCCTAAAATCATTTGTCCCAGCGTTTGAAGTAGTTTAACCTTAACACAAAGGGAATGCTGACTTTGCTAGCTGTCAAAAGTTTCGATAATACTACCGTAGACGGGTTCGTACTGGAATGAAAAGTGCGTGTTTACCTGAAGCATGGCATGTCGGCCGGTCGCTCCATGTCCCATCTGACCCGCATGTAATTGTTGAAATACCATACAGTTCGTAGCCATCCTGACAAGTAATCGATTCTGAAGTACCATACGTTTCATTCATGACGCTTCGAATCCCATTTGCTGGTGTCGGATCGCCACAATCTGGATAACAACATAATGTATGATCGTTGTATACAGAAAACCCATCTCGTATATTGCGATGGGCTTGCGTTTGTACATTGTATGTACATTGACCTAATGAGCCATATTCTATTCAAATGCTCGCATGCTTTGGAGAAAAGTGCATTCTGTGTTAGCAGATTCATGACTTTGTGAGACTTATACATTTCAAGGCACTCCCGAATCATTTAATATTTTCAACACGATTATATATACTAAGTTCAAATGTATTTTCTCGCGTAAACATTGCCGGAAGCACGTTTGTTCATCTATTGCACATATAATACCTATTATTGTACAGTGTGGTTGTTCACTCCAGGATGCATCTGCTTGGCAAGATATCAGAGTGCTACCATTAATGGCATACCCTTCAACACATTTGACAATGGCTACTTCTCCAAATGTTGTTCCGACTGGAGCTTGCACTACAGCGTTTTCGATGTTTAAAGTGTTACAATCTAGAAATGAACAGAGGTAAACATTATGCGATGTGATATCATACAGCAATGTCCTTTCTATCTAGTTCAACATGATCACTTTATCGGAGAGATCGATGGCAGTACTAGAGATATAATAATTGAAATGTGACTGTCTAAGTAACAAATGCATTATTCGCGTTATATATGGTTTAAAGCAATTCCGTTTTCCCTCACACTAGCTGTCGAATTTACGTGTCATGTTTCCTGCTCTCTTAATAAAAGAACATAATAACCGTTCTATATCATATTGCAGGTTTTCCAGAGGCGAGCTGACGAATGGGCATACATACATTCTCGTCAGTTATATCAGTGTAATATAATTATTTGGTAATTATTACAATTCTCTTCTCAGAGCACAAAACAACTATGCTTTCACACAAATTCTTTCTTTCGAGCCGAATGTTGGAAACTGGAACAACTTACCGACTGCAGTACAGTTGGCGGTACCATTCCATCCACCCACGTCGCAAGTCACGTTGCTGCTTCCAACAAGTGTATAACCGTTGTTACACGTGAGTGAGGCAGTTTCACCGTAAGTAGTTCCACCGCTCGTAGTGACTTCACCGTTGACAAGAACATAAGTGCCGCAATCTACAAGTAGAAACTTAGAAGAAATTATGAATATCACTTCTGAAAAAAGTGCGATTGATCGCCGACGATGCAAGCCTAAAATCATTTGTCCCAGCGTTTGAAGTAGTTTAACCTTAACACAAAGGGAATGCTGACTTTGCTAGCTGTCAAAAGTTTCGATAATACTACCGTAGACGGGTTCGTACTAGAATGAAAAGTGCGTGTTTACTTGAAGCATGGCATGTCGGCCGGTCGCTCCATGTCCCATCTGACCCGCATGTAATTGTTGAAATACCATACAGTTCGTAGCCATCCTGGCAAGTTATCGATACTGAAGTACCATACGTTTCATTCGTGACGCTTCGAATCCCATTTGCTGGTGTCGGATCGCCACATTCTGGATAAAATCATTTAATGCAGGCCAATCTATGATATTGCGATGAAATTGCATTAATACGTGCATGAGCACTTTTCCTTTTTCATTAGATTAGAGGTTTGAATACCATTTAGTGTTAATGAAAAGATGACATTTTTCTTGAGATTTCATGCTTTGTAGCATAATTTCTTTTTATCACTTTCCCGAGACTGTACCAGTATAGGGCATTCGAATATGCACTCGCTAACAAAATGTAGATATTCGTCGTGCATAAATATGTTTTGCAGTTATGTAAATTATAACAGAACATCTCAAGCTATGTCATTTTTGTGATTAATTAACATGATCACAGTTTCCGAACTGATGATTACCTCGTATTTCACAAGTTGGAAGGGAGCTCCAAGATTGGTTCGCTTGACAGGTTATGAAAGGGCTTCCAACGAGTGTGTATCCATCAGTGCATTCTACCAGTGCCACTTCATCAAAAGTTGTACCGCTAGGAGCATGTACTGTACCGTTCGTGACCGCCAAGCTGTCACAATCTACAGAGCAAACGGGAATTATGTACTTTAGCTCGGTATCATTTTTTTATCCGCTGTATGATGTCGAATTCTAAATGAAATGTTTACTTGTTCAGTCCCTCAAGCTCAACAAATAGACCTGGCATGTTCAACTCGTCTTTGGTCATTTTAAGACCGTGCAACCTACGCATAAAAAGTGGTGTGTCGAGTTTAACAAAGTTCATACTCTTATAAGCCATAACATATAGAAAAGGATTAAGGCTGATACTGTTGCTTTTTGCATTGTTTTGAAATAGAAATTACTAGTACAGTCAATCCTGTCCATGCGACCACCCGAGTCAATTAACAACTTGACATATGCAACCACTTTATATTCCTCGCTTGTAATTTAAGATGATAGTACTTTATCCTGAGTTAAGAGACCACCTGTCTTAAGAGACAACAATTTCAGCTTCCCCCTGTGTGGTCACTTACGACAGGTTTGACTGTACATAGTAATAAAAACAGACGAATTTGTTTTCTTGTCGCGCGCGTATGAATACAGGCACTTAGTAATGTAGTCCGTAATTCCCTGTTCAATTTGGACGATTAGAATACTCGTTCTTAAATACTGGAGTAATGAATATATATCCTCTGCTTATTTTATCATAGACATAATAATTATCTAAGGATCAACTATGGAACGCCGCAACTGCCTTATTTGACGTTGCAACTTGACGTGCAGTCATAACAGCATTGTATGTGACAGTTTCGTCATTACATGTGGCAGTTTTATCAATATGTGACAAAACTGTCATTCCATTTGGTGGGGTCAACATTAGGTGTGGTAGTTTAACCTTGATATTCGACATATTTATTCATATATGCGACAGCACTTCTAATATATGTGACGGTTTTATCATTATATGTGACAGAATCGTCATTTTGTGTGATGGAATGAATATTACGTGTGGTAGTTTCATCTTAATATGTGACACATTTATTCATACATGTGACGACATTTCTAATACATGTGACGGTTTTATCATTATATGTGACAGAATCGTCATTCCATGTGGTGGAATCAATATTACGTGAGGTAGTTTCATCTTGGTTTGCGACACTTTTATCCATACATGTGATGACACCATTTATAAATGTGACGGTTTTATCATTATAATTATCTGACAAAAAAGTAATTCCGTGTGGTGGAGTCAACATTACATGTGGTTGTTTCACGTTGATATGTGACACAATTGTCATTCCGTGTGATAGAGTCAACATTATGTGTGATACTTTCATCTTGATATGTGACACATTTATTTATACATGTCTTTAATACATTTTACGGTTTTATCATTATATGTGAAAGAATCGTCATTTTGTGTGATGCATTACGTGTGGTAGTTTCATCTTGATATGTGACACACTTTTTATACATGTGACGACATTTCTAATTCATGTGACGGTTGTATAATAACATGTGACACAATTGTCATTCCATGTGGTGGGGCCACAATTACGTGTGATAGTTTTACCCTGATGTGTGACTCTTTTATTCGTACATGTGATTACACTTCTAATACATGTGACAGTTTTATCATTAAATGATACAGAATTGTCATTCCGTAAGATGGAGTCAACATTACGTGTGGTAGTTTCGCCTTGATATGTGACTCATTTATTCATACATGTGATGACACCTGTAATACATGCGATGGTTTCATTATTATATGTAATCACTCCGTCATTACATGTGACCAAATGTTCATTTACGCGTGGCGGTATATGCAACCTTACACTGTATTGCTATTGCATTAAGCGACTTTTGTCTAACGCGACCAGCGACCAGTAATTAGCGATCCATAATCAGTCTTTTATTTGTATTAGGCGACCATTTATGTGCAAACAGATCCTTTCTATGAAAACTGACCGCTTTGATGTTGCATTTAACGTCCAAACTAGGCACGGAGGTCCACGGCCCAATAGACCAAAATTACGTTGATGACGTTGTACAAAGCATATCGGATTTGTTTTTAAATGCGTCAGAAAAATCGTTCGGTTATAGCAAAGAAAATGTTAATGACACATGCTGTGATGCGCGTTTGCCAAAATGGTTTGGCAACAATTGTAAAAAGGCCAGAAGCGCTTTCCACCGCGCAAAATACATGTACAAACTGCGGAAAAATATAACAAATAAGAATAATTTAAAATCAGAAAGTAAAAATATAAAAGCACTATGAGAAAATATTTTAATGACTTTAAAAGTAAAAATGTTAAAAGATTAAGAAACTTGGGTAAATCAGACCCAAGAAAGTACTGGAAAATAATAAATGGAAAAACATCAAATGATACGGCAGCCACAATGAACGACCTTTATAACTTTTTTAGGGATGTTAACTACAAAGAAAATGTCCAAAATGGAAAAGATGATATTAATTATAACACTGAAAACCAAAATGTAGTAATAAATGAAGCAATTACCGAACAAGAGATAGAAATTGCAGTCAAATCTTTAAATACTAATAAGGCAAGCGGCCTCGATAAAATTGTAAACGAACATATTAAATCAACATGGCATTTACTTAAGCATATATACGTTAAACTTTTTAACCTAGTATTCGATAGTGGCGTTTTACCCGAAGCATGGACTTTAGGAGTTATTAACCGATCTACAAGAAAAAAGGAGATGCAACAAAACCTGAAAACTATCGGCCTATCACCCTTTTTAAGTTGTTTCGGTAAACTATTTACATCGGTTATTAATAACCGAATAACGAAATACGTAGAATCAAACAACTCATTAACAATGCGCAGGCAGGTTTTAGGAAGGGCCATTCGATTTCAGACCATATATTCGTGTTACACAACATCATTCAATTACTTAACAATTCTAAAAGGAAGCTGTTTTGTGCTTTATTGACCTTAAGCGGCATTCGATACAATATGGAGACAGGGTCTTTGGGAAAAACTTTTAAATACAAACATAAATGGTAAATGTCTTACGCTCATCAAGAACATGTATCATAATATTAAGTCTTGTGTGTCAGTTAATTCTACTTTATCAAACTTTTTCCCGTGCAACATTGGCGTGAGACAAGGTGAAAATTTGTCTCCCCTGCTTTTTTCTCTCTTCCTAAATGATTTGCATGAATACTTTTCACAAAATGAATCTGTAGAAGGCGTTTCGATACCTAATAATGTTCCGCAAGACATGTACAACTTCTTAAAAGTGTACATTCTACTATATGCTGATGACACAGTAATTCTCTCAGAAAATGAACAAGATCTCCAAAACGCGTTAGATAATTATGAGCAGTATTGTAAAACATGGAAATTAACTGTGAATCTAAATAAAACTAAAATAGTCGTTTTTTCTAAAGGGAGACAACCAGAATATTCTTTCACTTTTGAAAACGAAAAGCTAGAAATTGTTTCCGAATTTAAGTACTTGGGGATCATATTCAGTAGAGGCGGGTCATTTTTCAAAGCCAAAAAACACATTTCTTTGCAAGCTAACGAGCAATGTATGGTCTAATCAGAAATATAAATAGATTAAAACTCCCTCTAGATCTCCAGATCGATTTATTCAATAAAACAATAAAACCTATACTACTGTTTGGAGCGGAAGCATGGGGATATGGAAATATAGACGTCCTTGAGAGAGTTCAACTAAGATTTTTAAAACTCATCCTCAAAATGAAAAACACAACACCTAGTTATATGGTCTATGGTGAAAGTGGGTGTATGCCATTATCTGTGGATATTGAGACAAAATTAATCTCGTTTTGGGCACATTTATGCCACCCTGTAAACACGGAGCCTAACAAACTGTCCTACCTAATATACAAAATTATTTTTAACCCTCACTAGAGCTACACGATCATACATTAAAGAAAAAATTTCCATGGCTGTTTTCAGTAAAGGATATATTAACTAAATGTGGTTTTATAGGCATTTGGAATACCCAAACATCCCAGGCGCGAAGTGGTTAAAATTATCTGTGCAGCAAAAATTGAAAGATCTGTTTATAAATGCATGGTATTCCCAGATTGAAAATTCAAGTAAAGGTTCAACATATAGAATATTCAAACAAACGTTTCAATTTGAAAGATATCTCACAAGCACACCTTATGGTTATCTTACATATATGCTGAAATTCCGAACGAGAAACCATCGATTGCCGATAGAAACAGGAAACTGGTCCAAAACACCTCTAAATTTACGAGTATGCAATTTATGCAATAATGACAATAATAATAATTACATAGGGGACGAATTTCATTACCTTTTCCAATGTAAATCCTTTGAAGATGAAAGAAAGTTATATTTGAAACCCTACTATTACAGAAGACCTAACACTTACAAAATGGAAAAACTACTTAATCATATAAACGGTGCACAGTACATTAAACTGTGCAAATTCATAAAGAAAATAATGCTTTCTGTAAAATAATTACTTGTATGAATATGTATATATAAAATTAGTACCTTACTCTATCTAGCGTATTTTAATTCCAGCAAGAATAAAACGCGTGGCCACGCGAATCTTTGTCACAATGTTTCCTAAAATGATATACATCAATGAACATTTGTTATAACACGTTAAATCCGTGCACAACAAATTTTTTATTCTCACGGTCAGTTCCCGTTGCAATTTTCCATATAACTGCGTTATAGATCTAAGTGTTTAAAACAAAAAACAACGTCAAAATACATTCTAAACAATGAATAAATGACTTATTTGTTTGTTTGTTTTTCAATCGTTAAAACGTGCCCTAAAAGTAAAGTATTACTATTTGTTTATTCCATCATCTTGCTGTCATTTTGATATAACATTTAGTGGTGCATGCATGTAACTTGTCAGATTGTTTTCTCTGACTTTCTGTCTTGCAGTTAGACATACTTTTGCTCCTTTTATGCCTTTTCTTTCAGATTTTGATATCATTATGTAACCTACACTATTCGTTAATGGATTTTCAGATTAGTGTAAATTTTTCATCAAATTTCAGTGTAAACATGTTAGTTGCATATTATAATTCTGACTCTCCAAAACACATCTTTATCAAATCAGTAAGTGAGTTAAAGGAAAATGATCAACTCGAAAATGCAGATTATAACATTATTATATGCATATTTTACTAAAAGTTAACTTTAATGAGTTAGTAACATTAACATTGTATTATAATCACTTTGCTTGTGTAAATTCTGAGCCTCTAATATATAATTTTGTTAACCTCATTGTTTCATTTGTATATGAAATGAGTGAATAAACGGAATTTGACTTGATTTGACTTGACTTGTCAAATCTCATAAGGATTATCGTTCATACTTATGTTCGCAGGTGTTAATTGTCGAGTATTTACCGATTTTCGGTACTTTCATGTTCAAACTAATTTGCTGCTTTTGGAAAATTACCATGTGACATAACGATATTCATGGATAACGGTTGCAGTGTCCGGTGATACTTTGTATTAAGAGACCATTTTATTAAGCGACCAGTTTTGGCCTTTCCCTTGCGCGGTCGCTTAATACAAGTTTGACTGTAAAGAAAGTCCTTTCGATGGAGGTTTTTGTCAAAGTCACAAAGTGACTAAAACCGTAGATCATTTTATAAATATTCTTTGCTTCTAATTACATGTTACGGTAAATGTGATTCTGAGATAAATATGCAATAATTCAAGAAATAACAATTTTCTGTTGTTTCTTTATTTGAAACGTCAACCAATATTATATATATCATTGATTTATAGCTACTTGAAATTCGTCAGAATGCATTCTCAGAAGGCATTTATTAACTCCGTATCGGCATAATTAGATATTACGAAGGGCCTTTTGTCCACTATGTCAAATTCATCAATATTAATTTGTCCACGTGCTTATTTTTTATCAAGGCACTTTTGTGCAAGGGCTCTGTCCTCAAGTCACTGTTTATACTTTTAGGCTATCTATATTTTATTGAAATACGATGCGTGAAATTGTGCGACACTACTTAATTGTCTGAACTAGGTTAGTCTGATCTGGATCACTGAGCGAACAAAGCTCAAACATCTGAAGAAAGCCACCCAATGTTATGGTGGTTCTGTGGCCTTTGAAGTTTAATCGAAAGGTACTATTCAATCACAGGATCAATGCCTCATGAAGTTTTCTATCTATTAATTTTCAAGATTTCACAGCTGTTCTTCGGTTAAAAGTCCCGGCTAAAACAAATGAAGTATGGCAAGACACTCTGAATGTGCTGCAGATATGTTTTTTTCTTCCCTCCTTAATTAGTACATGAGTAATTGGTTTGATCAAGGAAGGTGTCTGGAGATCAGTTAATGTTGAGAGAATTTGTTTCGAAATGGGTAAAAAAAAGTCAAGTAAATATTTTATTAGAAATAATGAAAAAAAATAGTGATGACGACCAGAATGCTAAGAACACGTAATGTGTAACAAATAAATAAGAGTAAGCAATATACCCACCTACTGCAGTACAATTAGCAGTGCCAGTCCAGTCTGTTCCGTTACATGTAACTATCGTATCTCCCAGCAATTGATATCCTTCGTGACAGAATAATGTGGCATTGTCTCCCGCTTCTGTTCCCGTATTTTCGGCATAACCATTCAGCAGGTTATAATTTCCACATCCTTAAAGAAAAACTGAAATACTAATTCTTTATTCTCTTCTTACTTATATGTGTGTCCATTTGTTTTGGACTGATTGTACCATAGTTACAGTCATTTTGTTGTTTGAGCAGAGTAACTGTTGTTCATTGTCTGTATTAGGGTTACATATACACCAAACACCACTATTTCTATACTTGATCCTTGCTGTTAATCAAGGTTCACTATCATATACACATTTGTATGAATATAAGAAGTTTATAAAACACTCGACCATTTTCGAATTAGTTACTCTGGTAACTCGAGTAACAGGTCGATTTAAACCAATGCGCATGCGCTTAATCACTAATCTACTCGACCCGTGTAACCAACTTATAGTGAATAGTGAATATGCCTCCGAGGTATGAGTCCCCCCCCCCTCCTCCCCCCGGAACAAATACTGATACAAAATAATTGTATAACCTTCTTGTAAGTATGATTTAGATTATATTGTTTAACATACATCGTTTCAGAAATTCCGTTTTGTTACAACTACATACAATTAGTAAACTTGTAACCAAAATATAGAATGTATGTTTCATGTAATGCATGTGCGTTTAAATTTAC
The DNA here is from genome assembly GCA_022818135.1 of Saxidomus purpurata. Classification (NCBI taxonomy): domain Eukaryota; kingdom Metazoa; phylum Mollusca; class Bivalvia; order Venerida; family Veneridae; genus Saxidomus; species Saxidomus purpurata. The sequence goes on along the minus strand of JAFMSR010000003.1, from coordinate 28,240,203 downwards.
AGCTTGGTTGTAGGATCGATGTATGAGTAAACGCCCGTTTTACCGTATATCAGTCATATTTGCAGGCGGGCAGTTTACCTAACGATGTCAATCTGTGATAGGTTAAAGTGATTTCAAGTCAGAGACGTGTCAGTCATCCACTCAACCACGGAGGCGGATATCGCTTGTAGTATTCTTTTGATTAATATAATAAATAATAATTATACCCCCACAAAACGAAGTTTGTGGGAGGGGGGAGGGGGGGGTACATAGGAGTGAGCTTGTCGGTTTGTCGGTTTGTCGGTCGGTCTGTTGCTTTTCATGGTTTCCGGATGATAACTCATGAACGACTCTACCCTTTTGAATAATTTTTGGTACACACGTGCAACTTCATGAAATACAGGTCAAGTTCAACTTTGGGGTCAGTAGATCAAAGGTCAAGGTCACAGTGACTCTGAACTGTAAAACAGTTTCCGGATGATAACTCATGAAAGGCTTGACCGATTTAAATAATTTTTGGTACACACGTGCAACTTTATGAAATACAGGTCAAGTTCGACTTTGGGGTCAGTAGGTCAAAGGTCAAGGTCACAGTGACTGAACTGTAAAACAATTTCCGGATGATAACTCATGAAAGGCTTGACCGATTTAAATAATTTTTGGTACACACGTGCAACTTTATGAAATACAGGTCAAGTTCGACTTTGGGATCAGTAGGTCAAAGGTCAAGGTCACAGTGACTCTGAACTGTAAAACAGTTTCCGGATGGATGATAACTCATGAAAGGCTTGACCGATTTAAATAATTTTCGGTACACAGCTGTAACATCATGAAATACAGGTCAAATTCGACTTTGGGGTCAGTAGGTTAAAGGTCAAGGTCTCATTTACACAAGTTATTGTATAATAACTCAACTCTATGTCCTTGTGGCCATTCCTTTCTTATGGTTGCCATACTTCTGTGACAAAGCTGTATTGTGGGGGTATAATTCGTCACTCTTGTGACAGTTCTTGTTATAAAGTGCGATAAATCAGACTAAACTGTTGACAGTGTATTAATAACTCGATATGCTTTTATCTTGAACCAAAATCCACGACGACAACTTTTAATGATTTGTTACTTGATTGTATGCGAATATTTCAAATACCGTATTCATTCTTTGTGTTTTACGTTGGTATTTGCTACTAAAATTGCCATTGTTAATTTTTATGTAAGTGTGATTGATTGTGGGTAGTGTATTTGTATACTTGTTTTAACAATGCTAAACGTTTTCTATCGGTATTTTTGAATAATACCAGTCATGTAAAATAGGTAATTATGGATAACTGTCAATATTTTCAACTACTGAATAATTAAATTACGCGTAATAAGGTGAACTGTCTTTTAAATGTGCTTCTTCGTGTGGTTAATGCTGTTTAACATTATGAAACAACTAGATCAGACGGATCAATAGAAGGACACACATAACCATTATTGTGACTAAACGAAGTTAAAATAGTATATGTACCACTTTTTGCAACGTAAATCTTGGTTTATTGTACAATGATTTCCGCCATTAGAATCCGACAAGGCTCTGTATAGCTTTAGAAATGTATGCATTCTTTTTTGCGTGTACTCTACATCTCCATTCAGAGGGTTGTAGATAGATACCATTCCTTTTTGTTTTGTTTGACTTGATTCGCATATCTGAAAGCTTCTTCAAAACAAACTCTAACATAAACTCCGTAATATACACGCACAGTCGCGGATATCTCATATCTGAACGCTATTTCATGTCTTCAAGACAAACTCTAAACACAATCGCGGATATCTGAAATCAGGTTAAATAGTCGATATTAAGAAGTTTAATAAGAAAGTGTGTTTTTTTATTTTTGCATATCTATATAGTATATTGCTGAAATCATAATTAACGAACATTAGTATGCTAAACTTAGATTCGATAATATTAGTTTCGGATTGAACGTTGGCATTAGCACTTGTTAATTTTCTGAGTGACTTTTTTATGACTAGTTTACCCACGACAGTTTAAGGTATTTTCCTTGTGTACAAGTCATACAATTTATACAATGCAGAACATCTTGAACAGTAGTAGTATGCGCACCGACCAGTAGTACTCAGTGGTAATTTGGAAACGGTCATTCTTTCCCCAGTTTCTACACACACTGCGTGTACTTAGCGGTAAAGGGCTGCCAGTACCACCGAAGCCGGATATTCTCATCTGCACGTACAGCCAGTGATCAATTCTTTTTCTTGCATACCATTTTCTACATAAAGTAGCAGAAATAAAATTAAATCAATGACTTATATTTACGCCCTATTTCCTTGTAGTAATGTACGAATTTACACATTCATTCATAAAAGTAGTTCGTTCTGACGTAATTAAGTCGTCTTACACCTGGGGGTGTAAGATGAGATTTTCTAGCATCTTATGTAACAGACATACATCACTATAATTATACATTTACAACTTCTGCAACAGTAATTACGGTTAATTTATTTCCATTGTGTATATAGCTGTCACTTTTCCCGCAATAATATAGAGTCAATGTTTCGACCATTCAATTTTGCAAAGCTCTGAAAATTAAAATTTTGTTTGTATGTTAGAGTTTTATCGTTGGTACCGGATAATCCATAGGTCCAACGCCCAAGTTTATTTATTTTGGGTTTCAGGGTCCCGTTCCGGAGACACCCCCTGGTTCTATAACATGCCCGGTGTGCAGCACCGATACATCGGACCTCGGTTTTATGTCTTATCCGAAGGCCATACGTTATAATAGTGGAGGAGTGGCGGATCGTGCCTGCGATCCCTGGATTACAAGTCCAACGTAACTATATGTATAAACATAGTGTATGCTATATTCACATGATACATTTTCATAGTTCAATTCTAACATGGTTGATCCTAGTGTTCCGTATGTTTATACACATGTATCGTGGTACTTAATACAAGTTGCATCAAATTATCAAATAATGAAGATGACGATATCCGATGGCAGTTATATTTTATATATTCAATGCAGAGGTACCAATCAAGTTGTACCATATTAAATTGACTCAAGACCATAAGAGTACTGTAAATTGAGATCCAACAGATAAGGCAAGATGTCACACTGTACATTATATGTCATCTTTATTTTCATAGAATGTTACAACGTTTGCCACGTTGGTCATATCACGAATCTATATACACATGAGTATAAAGGTCCGTTGGCCATATGGGCAACCGGTACAAACTATAAAACTCCTAGAACAAAGTTATCACGATTCGTTGGTTGAATCAGGATTTAATATAATATTAATGTATACACTATCACTGGTTGAATGTATTCTAAGTCGTGAACTGACTATAGACAAGTTGGGATGACGTATCATGTACTGAGACATTTTTATTTATTTCTTGATGTTTTAAAACATTAACATGTACGAGACTGTCGCTGGCGATCCGGCCATGGTAGAACCACTGTTTGGCCGTGTGCAGGATTTGCATTAATTACATACAATAATATCGATTGATTATAATTGAATTACCGTATCTGCGTCTTTGTTTATAATTAGATACACAGTTTCAGCACAAGTCCTACACGAAAGCGCAAATGTCATACTGATCATTGTTAATTGGAATGGCGGTGTTAGCGAAAAGACGGATTAAATAAGAGTCTAAAAGTAACGTGGACCCTTCTTATTGTTACTGGACATGAATCTTCATTCCTTTAAAGGTTCCACGTCATGATTTTGCAAATAAATTAGCATAAGAAGACAAAATAGCCACATGTATATATAGAGTGCAAAGAAATCTTAAGAGAGATGCATTGAAATTCCAAATAATTTTAATTCTGTGAATATGACAGTGAATGTGATCCGTGAAAATCACTTTAAGTGGTTTATCTGTGAAATAAATCTGTCAGCATGACACTTGCTCATTTCGAAAAACGCTCCTGATCCTTTTTTGGTCAAGACTGATTTCCTCATTTATCGTGATACAAATTTAAACCAAATACGATAACACCAATAATTGCTTGGATGTTTTAAACAATAGTGAAAAAAAGCAAATGTTACCTTGAGCATCTCCAACTGTCGTAAGTATAATCACGAGAACAACAATGTATTGAAACATTGCTAACTAATATTTAGAAACATATAAACATTTTATAATTTCGATTTATATATTTTTTTTCTCATTGATGACCTTCTCCCTCTCTACTATACGGCCTTTGTAGTAAAAAATCATAGAAACTTTGACATAGTTTGTTAGACAAAAACCTTATGAAAATTGAAAAGACACTTTGACAAAACAATTATACCATACCACTGCTATTTTTCTTCTTCTTAATTTCGTAATTATGAGTTAATTACAAATGTCATTATAGACCTACCGGTAGTGTTATACTGTTTTTGCCAAACGACACTCGATGTTTCAATAATTGCGGCTGATAGGAAAAAAACAAGCAGTAGACAAGTTTTCATAAACCTAGAAGTTTGAACCAAAGTCTTCTTATTTCAGTTATCTCTGGATATAATTGGGCTCTAAAATGCGGAACATTTGTGGATATATTGATTTTAACTAGTATTCGTGTATGAAAGTTCAGTGCAGAGAGAAAAAAACATACATGTTTCTTATTTAGATTGTTTAAAGTGCCGTCCGACCCTGGGATTTCTCCCAAGGTGAACTTGCCACGACCCCGGACAGGCGCAGGTTGAAGAGACGGGTGCAGATACAAGGAAATCCGGGTATCAGAGCCTAGCTCTTTTAAGAATATACCCTTATAAGAATATATAAGATTACCTCAGGGGTTCTAACCAGTACATCTACAGATGGGGGGGGGGGGAGCACTGAAAAGCGTTTCTGAAATTTCACGAGCCCCGGCAGTGATTCGAACCTGACCTCCGGATTGGTAGTCTAGAGCGTTAGCCACTCGACCACCGCGCCATCCACAACATGTACGTTACTACATGTGTAAGAAGAATATTCAACTTCTTCATAAAATTTAATGTAACAATCACACCAATTTGAAAATAAAGCAATAACAATAATCAATGTCATTAAATTTAAGAGGAAAAATACCATTGCATTTTTCCACGCACGTATGTACAAGTTCGTATATACAAAAATGTATGATACATATCGATGCCATGAAAGCCAAGGATTCAAAATAGATGCGTTTCATTCATATTCATTCACATCAATGTCTTGTAGTTAATATTGTAGCTACAGAGTGTACACTGTATGCTGCCTTTTCTTATAGTTGAAGGCTTCTGTCTTCTGTGTGTTAGTCGAGCAAAAACATTGACGAGTAGGCTGCCATGGGAGTGGGGGCCGGAGGATTTTGAGTAAGTCGATATGTGAAACAAGTTTTATAACAATTATTGAATAGGAAAACTGTCGGTCTATTGCACTTAATTAACAGTGTACATACATATCATATAATTATAATATAACTACAGACTTTAGTGCATCATGGTGACTAATATCAACATGCGGTCTCCGTTTATAAAGCTACGAATGAAACCGCTTTAGTGTGCACACACTAAACAAAGAAAAAATGCAATTTTATTTCTGCAAAAATCAGGTCCCCATAGAAGCGTCAATATGAACATGTACATTAATGTACATGTATGATTTTTTTCCCGTTTTGTTTTATGATTAAACCGAGATGCTAGGTATATACACATGTAGTATACCAGTCCTGTTTTGTATTTTTATCTCCAAAGTAAAGAAGTTTTCTTTGTTTCTTTTCTTGGTGATTTGCTTCTATAAACTTTTGAAAGTTTACTAATTTTTACATCCTCATCTTTAATTATATATGTTTTTACTTCGTCTTCCTTTGCGCGAATTCTGTACCGTTTAACACTCGCCTCAGCTTTTCTCTTAGCAATATCTGGGTTGTACACACCGGCTTGGGCCTTAGGTTTCGCCCCGTAAGATGACCTGAGTGATTGAGTCGGTATTACGTCAGATCTTTGGGACTTTTGTCTAACTTTTGTCGGTTGGGCTTTACTTGTGTCATTGACAAATGGTGTTGGTATTTCTTTATCTGAATCAGATAAACAAGATTCAGAATAATCATTATCGTTCAATATTTTATCCTGAGTGTCAGTGTCAACGGTAACCTCTAGGTCAGAAGTTTTATCCCCAGGCAAAGTGCTTTCCACTGAAGGTATTACAGGTGCTGCACTAGAAGAAATGCTTGCTGTGCGCGAATGCATATTCTGACTTGATGATACGCGTTCTATAATTTTAGGACTTTCTTCATTTACACGTTGCTCAGTTTTAGTTTCTACAGGTGCCTTTAAGGACTGGGCGTGAGGAATCAATGTCGATTGGTCATGATCCGGTGGAATATTCGAATCGGAAAAGTCATTCAAAGGCTGCTCCTGAATATTTAAAGCAGTTTTGTCCGCGATTTCAACTGATTCGCCATTTTTGTCGATGACGTTATATGCTACAGCCGACTGACGTACCTGAATGTCATCTGCAATTGTACAACATTCATCTTCAATCCTAACATTTGAATCATGTATTGGAGAAATATTTCTTGTACCATTACTATCTACACAAGGTACAATTTCGTCTGTTTTATTGTTCAAAGTTAAACCTCTGTCTGTCTCATACTGACTTTGTTTCGTTCTAAATGTTTTTGTTTCTTTCATGGAATTTGATTTTGTAACTCCAACATGTCCTGAAAGTAAGTATAAATCAGCCTCCCCTTGTGTTTTGTTTTTCGAGAGCCATGGTTTTTGTTCTCCTCTATTATGACACTCTGGAGTCCGCAATGTTTCCTCTATTCTTGTTTTGTCGTTTGACGTTGATACTTTCGATATGGCTCCATAAGCAGTTGGTGGTATAGGTTCTATGTGAGCCTGAGTTACTATCAAGTTGTTTTGTTTCTGGCCGGTGTTCAGAACGAATGGAATTTCTACTTCATCTGACGGTGCTGCGACTTCTTCCGTGTCTCGAAACGATTCAGCCTTGACATTTCTAGCAGCGGCTACAATGGAGCCTCCGTGCATTTGTCGTACATCATCGGGTATGGGTGGTAGGCCTCTGTTGCCGTTTGCATTCGATCTGATTGTTGTTGGAGTAACAGATGCATTCTCAATAGATCTCTTTACATCGGTGGGCGGGTTTTTTTTTGTCATTGGTGGCACAATATTTACGTTTCCTTTCTGAATAAATTGTAAGGGAGGCACTGGCGGAGGATGTGCCATCATTGAGGGGTAGCTGGAACGACTTTCGTTGAAAGTGGTGGGATAGTTGCGTCGTGTAACACCGCCTGTAAACTCACTGTCCTCAATCGAATCAGCCTGAAACATTGCATGAATCATCTATATTTAAGCCTTTTTATTTACATTGCATGAAAACATTCAAAGCTAATCTGTCTTTTTGATGTAACATGTATATTACAAAGTATATCTAGAATCCTTGCAATTGATACAATTCAGTAAAGACAACAGTGTTTCCGTTTCGTACGCGTGTTGATTTATAGCTAACAAGGTATATTCTGTTAGTGTGTACTTAAGTACAATTTGTATTTTTGTTTGTTTGTTTATCTGACCGACTTAAAAAAGGGACCTTTATAATACGAACAGAACATTATAGATTATGGTTCATTATTTAAACATACCTGATAATTATATACTACGTAAATAAAGAGAACTTTCTTGACTGATAATGATCAAGGACACATTTTTTCTATGTCACTTGTAATACATGTATAAGGCTAAACGGATTACGTTAAAGCTTCAACTGTTTATGAAAGTACATGATGCTCCAAAAAAGAAACATTTTATGGATGCGAATAGAAAATGAAAGTTGGGAAAGTTTTGAACATTTTTTTAATATAACCGTATTTATTAAACGCTACATATATAAACCGGTTTTTTTTCAATAACGATTTTTTTGTTGAATACAAGTTAATTACAAGTGCAGTACTAATTGTACAAATTACATTATTATGTGTAATTACCTTGTCATTTGAATGTTTACAACGTTTCAAGTAGACACATATAGTCAGTGCCACCAGTGCCACCAGTACAATGAGACCAAGTACCACACCAAATACTAACGTTGTTTCTGTTGATGATAAATTCACATGTACAAGCTCACACTAGAAACTATAGTCTGCAATGAAACCTGTGAATTAACACTATTTTCATATCGAAACCATTTAAATATTTGAATTGATACAGACGGATGTCTTTTTGTTCAGTTCTGTAAATAAAGCTACAGCTACAGTATTTTTGTGGTACGTTGATTATTATAACTATTAAGTTTCAGACAATTCATAGGTGTTTAAATACCAGACTGAACGCAAGGCTGTACAAATGTATACTAAAAGTGACATATAAGACCAGTAAAACTAAAAGAATTAAATCATTGCAGCCGATTGAAGAAGCATAATTGTACACGTAAACTTAAAGGAGCGGTACAAACCGACGTTAAATGTCTGATCTTCTTCACTCTGTATGACCTGTCCAGCTGCAAAAAAATGAATGAAAGATACAATCTGATACTATTATTACTCAACACAAAGATGTGCGAATACTCTTTTTGCTTGTATTCTAAAGCCACATGTTTGGGGTGATCGTCGTTTCTTGAAACTGTTAACTTTAATCGAATTTTAATCAGTTACATTGTATTAAGAACATCTTACGTTAGACACGCTAGCTATCGTTGATTGGTATTTATAACGATAACTGTCCAGTTAAGGGCACTACAGTATTTTAAGTATCCTTACTTTTAACACACGCAGGTTGGTCACTCCAAATGCCATCATCAAGACATACAATTAATGTATTTCCCAGTAAAGTATAGTTGTCATGGCAACTTATGAATGCACTGGATCCAAATGATGTACCGGAAGGCAATTCAGCAAAGCCATGTCCCGGAGTTGGATCTCCGCAATCTGATAAACATATAAAACTCTACAGTAACTATACAGTGTGATATAATTGTAAAAACTATATTCTTATTCAATTCAGAAATAATCTATTACAGTCAACCCTGCCCTTGCGATCACCTAAGTTAAGCAACAACCTGACATATGCAACCACTTATATTCCTTCCTTGTAACTGAAGATGATAGTAATAAACATGAATTAAGAGACCACTTGTCTTTAAAATACCACAATTTCAGCTTCCCCTGTGTTGTCGCTTAAGACAGGTTTGACTGTATATTAATATTTGACCGAATAGCTATTTTAAAGCGTGTCTGTAATGCTGAAAATTGTACTGGTGTTTTATTCCTGCATTCCGATCCTATGTATCGAGCTCCTTGCCTGTTTCATGCCAGCTTCAAGCACAGATGTGTCCATGATTACAACAAAAATAGAAGTTTGTAAAACACATATGCCCCTGTGCCACCCACTGTAACTGCAACGCAAGAAATTGCTTATGACCGAGTGACCGGACATTCATTAGAGATCAATTGGAGTCGTCAAATTCTCATAGGAAATAAAAGACAATATAAAATTCATCTACTGTCCCAACCAAGTTTAAGTCCGCTATATAAAACATTGTGGAGCGGAAACTGTTTTGAAATGCAAGGTCAGTGTGACCTTGAACTTTGACCTAGTGGCCTCAAAATGAAAAGGGCTCATCTACTCTCCATAATCAATGTCCCTACAAAGTTGAGACTTGTGGGCTAAAGCCTTATCAAGTTAATGAGCCGAAACCAAAGATCTACCTACCCGCCGACAGCAATATACCCCTACTTCTTCAAAGGTGGGTATAATCACATTATAGCGGTGTAAAAATCATGAGTAAAAATAAAGGGGGGAATACTCTAGGGAAAAATGTTATAATACTAGACATCTTGTGTGCTTATGCATCATATTAACCTAGCACATACCTCGGATGGTGCAGCTTGCAGTACCATTCCAACCGGATTCCGTGCATGTTATTATAGAATTGCCAAGTAACATGTATCCGGTATTGCATATCAGCGTTGCAGTTTGTCCAAGTGTCGTTCCCGTCGGGGCACTCAATAGGCCGTCGGTGATTAATTGAATTCCACAATCTTCATAAAAGAACCAAAGAACGCACAATAATTATACTGGTGCAACGAACAATTACAAACATGTGGATCAAAAGCCTGTTTGTCACTTTTTAATGCAAATCTAACGTAAATTTGTTGTACTTATAATGCAATTGTAACCGCTCAGGTAAATTTGTTGTATTACAGTGATATTATGTGTATTGAAATGTACTTTTACCGCTTACAGGTACAAGTGCTTTACAAATACAAACTACATAATCATTTATTTCCCAATGGCCGTTTGTTTCTACCGTATGAATATGTGTTTACCAGCTTGGATGGTTTACTGTGAAGCTCACCATGTGCGAGTACAATCACGAAATGCAATTTTACTCCAAAATAGTGAAGAGTACTCGATCTGGGTTTTGTAAATCCGTACCTGTAGAATACAAAGTAACAAGCTTGCATTTACCTAAATACAAAGCTACAATCCATCACAGTACAATTGTAGCTTAAACCCATCGTGTATATACATGAACACTTTGCATTCGCGAAATTATTTACAAAAGTTTGGTTTAATTATGCCCGTCAGAATGTTGTCAAGGTTCAGATAAGTAGTTCTTTGAAAATTTAGTTACGTAACCACTGACTAAAATCATCTTAAATATTGGTGTTAAAACCATCTGTGCTCGAGAAATTTTATTGTTTACGGCAATAGTTCAGTTCGTGATGTCTGACGGTGTCCTGTTCCATAGCAGGGTTTTTTTTTTTTTTAAAAATTTTTTTTTTTTTTTTTTCCAACACCACCCCCCCCCCCCCCCCCCCCCCCCCCCCCCCCCCCCCCGTTTTTACATTCACAATCTTTCTATTTTTTTTATTGTTTCTGTTCGTTTGACTGTTACGTGCGATTTTTATCAGTCTGGTGACTATGTGGTGGATATTCATTAAACGTGGTAAGTACCACCAGTGTACAGTTATGGCTTCGCCGGAACTTTATCAAAGAGATCTAAAATTGGCATAGGATTTACGACAATAAGAACCGATAAACTGCCGACCTAGTATTAACGAATGATCATATCCACATATGAATGTACAGTGTCTGGCATGAAAAATAATTTCAAAACACGAAGAAGCGAATACGAAAACAGGTAAACACAAGTGTTTTCTATTGATACAGAGTCATATTTCAGTGTGCTCGTTTAGTTTAAACTAATTTATTTTACCTCGATTGTGAGGAAAGCTTGTGGCTTATCGATTAAATCCCGAGTCCGCTTCCTGGAAAAATCAGTACTGTTGTCATATGAGGAGGTACGGGGGCTCGAACCCACAACCTACAATGAGTGTGCTAGGGAGAAACACAAGGTATACCGGATTTACTCAATAACTGGCTTGTCTCATCGTGATGTCAATTACGATTACATGGGTTTTGTTCTGAGTTCGCAAACAATTTTTACGAGCGGCAAGTGTTATGAGAAGATTTTATTATTTTATTTACCCAAGAAAAATGAAGTTTAAACAAATCATACAAAATGGATGCTGCTTTGGTAAACACGTTATTAACAAAAACAAAAGCAAAATGATTATTAAACTAAAGGGCGAGAAAAACAACGTTTTTGGCCCCCTCTCCCTGCCCCCCGCCCCCCCCCCCACCACCTCCACACACACACGCGCGCGCGCACACCCCGTCCTCTCGAAATGCATGCATTTGTAACAATATGGAAGTTCTGCATGCACATTCTTTTTTCTCTATGTTTGGCCGATAGACAAAATATACAACTTAAGATAAGAAAGATTACCCTTCAACGAAACTAAGCAGGCATTCACCTGTACAACACATTTTTGGCGATGCCGTACCCTTACTGTGACATCAAACTCATTTCTTTCTATAACGCGAACTGTTTTTAAGCATACAACTATTCTTTTAATAGACACCAAATAATTTTTGTATATATTGTAAAACAGTAAAGTACAAGGTCATCTAAATCCCTTATAAAGGACATTACAGAACACAGAGGAATCTCTTTACAACTTTTTTAAAAGCTGTTCTACCGTTTTATAAATTATAGTTTAAATATTTCCATCATGTCGTTAGCTGAAAGAAACATTTCTTTACACAATATATCTCAGATCTTATCACGAGTATTGTTCCTGACGTGCACGACTCCTACATCGACATCACACATTTAGACCAAGGTGAATCCTGGCCAGTGTTGGTCGGTCTTATCTTTACCTCTATGTCAGTTTTTCCAGTTTTACTAAAACTATGATTTTGCCTGTGTCTGCCAAGGCAAGTGAATGATTCAGAATTACGTAACAAAGTCCTTATTGACTGCGTCATGAATCTGAAAAACTTTGATACAATAGTAATGCGTTTTTTATTCTTTGTATCATCTTTCATTCTCTTTAATTTCTGTCGAAAATGCAACCTTTTTACATTAGAAGCAAAATTATAAATAAAATATAATTATACTTGTTTTATTTATTGTATACTGTTATCACAGAGTTTAGTTATTTGCATTTCAAAACAAGCATAAAACTATCCTATAAACACATAATATTTTATGTACATAGTTCAGAATTTTGACACAACTTAATAAGATAAAGTCTCGTTCTACATTGTAAATGGACGGAAATTCGCATATCACAGTTTACCAAATGCATGTACGGATATGTACCCGTGTCTTTACAGCAAACATTGCAGCATATTTTTCACAATACAAACAATACTAACGAACAATTTAAATGTATTTAAATGTCACCGAATCCGATCATTCCTCATAGCACCAGTTATTGTTTCTTTGGTCCCTTTATTTGTGATTTTGTACCATATGCAGCTGACATTGCACTCATTCTTACTTTTCTCATGTTTTCCATTTGTTTTCTTTCTCTTTCCTTTTTATTGTTTTCAAGATCCTTTATTTTGGGATCAACATCCTTTTTGGCAATGGACGGATTATATACAGTCAAAGCTTCCACTGGTTTCGTCCCGTAAGAAGATTTGAGAAGCCTGGATGATGCAGCACTGCGAGCTGGTCCGGATGCTCTACCTTGTTTGTTCACATGCCTACTTGGAAGTGATTCTTCGTGCCTTTCTGTACCAAAGAACGTGCTTGTGTTTGAACTTCTTTGAAAGGCCATTTTTAATACTGCTGGGGTAGATTCTGGTTCAAAAAGGAATTGTTTCGGTGGTTTAGGTGGTGGAGATGGGATTTCAACTTCAGAGTTTGATGTAAAAGAATCGGAATATTCACCATCATGTAATGTGTCGACGTGCGTATCAGAATCTACTGCTCTTTCGGACACTGAAGGAGATGTATCCGTTTGTAAAACATTTTCAACTGATGGCATGATTTGTGGTACGTTTGATGAAATGTTAGCCGTGTGTGAATGTACTTGATGCTGACCCGGAGATCCAGTCTGTTGTAGGGAAGCTGGACTATCTGGACTGCTATTCGTTCTGAGAGTTTCATACTTATTCTGAAAATGTAACGCAGGAGGCTGAAGGTGATGCACGTCCTTCGATGGACTTTGACTTGTACTTATGCTTTGAAGGTCTAGATTATCAGCCTTTGACTCATCAAGATTTTGTCTGCTTTTATCTTTGGTTTCTTTGATATCTTTATCTTGCTGCGGGTCTATATCAAAGAAATCATCTGACTCTTTTTGATTGGTTGCAGCTTTTACTCTGTCGGTTTTTATTAAAAATGGCTCATGAGTGTCTCCCTTGTATCCCTTTTGATCATCTGACATAGTTATGGGCTGTGTTTCGGACTTGATCTTTTCATCCTGTTCATTTTTACCATTCATAGGACTTTGTCCTCTTGGAGTGTATTGTTCAACATCTATCGTTGGAATAGGAACGGACGGAATGCCTTTAGGTGGTGCTTTTATATTTCCTTCTCCTTCTATGTCGATAACTGTTTCTTCAGGCTTCAATGCAGTTTGTTTATCTTCACTTTCTTTACCTTGTTCCGGATACTCTTTAGAAACAGGTTTTGTAGGCTCTTTAAATGGTTTTGTTTTAACAACTGAAATTGATTTACCGGCAATTTTTCTATCTGCTTGTGATTTCGGTGCCGGTATCTTACGTTTCGGTTCAGCAAAAGACTTGTCTCCTTTCTTTTGGGGTGTTTTTGCGCTTTCTTTAATAGTTTTATCTGATTGCTTTGCAGTTTTTGGAATAGCACCAGAGCCTTGATGATGTACCGGTGTCTCATTTATAACTACGGTGGCTTCCTTGGAAATAGTTTTGTCCTTCTCTGCATTAGGTTTTGACGCTCCACCCTGCCCTGCACTAACCGTAGGTTCAATTTCGGTTGAGGGGGCTGTTATTTCGTCGGTCTGTGGAAGAGCCTCAGTTTTAGTAGAAACACTCGCAGAAGCAGTTCCGGAAGCTGTTGGTTGACCTGCATGCATCTGCCTTACATCATCGGGAACTGGTGGTAATTCTTTTTTATTTTTTCCATTTGTAGATTTCACTGGCCGTGGTGTCACTGTTGCTGCAGTCATTGCCTTCTTTACATCCTCTGGGGGTTTCTTCTTGGTCATTGGTGGAACTACATTGACGTTACCTTTCTGTGTAAATTGTAATGGAGGCATGGCGGCGCGACTGCTGGGTGGAGGATGTGCCATCAATATAGGCGGGTAATTAGAATCATCATCGTCAAAGTCATCTGGGAAGTCGTTATGGACTGCACTCCGCCTAAATTCACTTTCGTCTATGGTTTCGTGCTGTAATGTAAAAGTATATGTGTTTGTGAGTATAGAAAATATTTATAACAGAAATACTATTAATCCCTTGCAAACTCGAGTACTAATCTGTGAATTCAATCATAGTCCATAACATAAAATTACCTATCAGTATTTAGTTAGTGGATCGTAGGTTGAAAAAGGAAATCTGACTATTGAAATGTGATACAACTACAATTATTCAAATATAAATCAAATAATTAAAATAACTTTCATAAATATATTCAGGCGAATATATGATTATTCAGCCTTAAATGGAGAGCAGACATAAAATGTGCAGGTAAGTATTCAATGTCTCAAGCTAATTTTTAATAATAATTTTTGACCGTACCTTGTCTGGTTGTTTGCATCGTTTTAGGTAAATGAAAACCCCTACTGCTATCAATGCAAACAGCACAATCAATCCAAGCAGCAACCCAAATATTAACGTAGTTTCTAAAAAAAATGTAAAATACATAATTGCAATGATTTCTTCTATTTTCCGATATTTCAAATTTAGTGCTCTAGCTTTTTCCGCGTCTTTTACACAGTTACAATAACACTTATTTCAGTGATACGCCAAAAATAGTATTCTATATTAGACAGTCAAAACGATACTATAAAAAGCGTTACTTTTAAAACATAACGTCTACATGTATGTCAGATCTTCAAAAAAGCGTATTTGATTTTTAATACTTCATTTAACCCAATATGATAATTATAAAATCACGACATGATTTAAAAATAAATGTTGGGATCTATTTCATAATGATGTCTGCAATTTAGCTGATCAAGTTCGACTCTTTTTATTTCTTGCACCGTTTTACAATAATTTCGATTTATTTTAATAGTTAAATATGCAGCATGTAATTCTTACCGAAGTTAAAGGTGCTGTCATCCTGACTTCTTTGTGCTGTAAAACACAATTAAACATTTTGTCCATTATTTGCGACTATTAAGGAACATAAGACTACAAAAGCTAAACTTTAATTTAACATCAGAAAAACATACATATTAAACTTCGTGAAAGTAGACGTATATTTTAGGAACTCACACAGTATACGGCATTAATTCTGAGACTTAGACATAAGCTATATCATAAGTTATTTTGCAACAACTTTATGTCATTAACACTTTTTAAACTTACACAAGTAGGCTTTAAACCAGATTCATTTGTTTCCTTTCATCATTATATTTGTGACCGTTGCTTGATATGATTTATAAACTTTAAAAATTGTGCCTCGAACAAAATTTTAATTATGACTTCACCAACACTTCTCTTCTATAAAAGCTTAGTTTAAACGGTTGTAACATATTCTGTTTTATTTCTCTACATTCTGCACATACAGTTATTGTAACAAAAATGAAAGCGTTAATCCAACAACATGTTAAATTTTCTTATGTACCAAACGGATTAAAGAATATAAATAATATGTCATGCATATTAAAAGAAGTATATATGTTAAATTATATGTCAATCTCAGTTGATACATAAGTAATAATTAACAATTATATATCACACAAACGCTTGTTATGATTCATGCATACTGGTAAACGTAAGTTTATCGGGGTATTATCACCATACTTACTGGTAGCATCAGGAAGTTCTGAGTCTACAAATTTTACAATAATTTTACAATATACATGTATAAATCCGTATTACAACAATTAACACATATCGCAGTTAATATTCGTACATTACAGATCACCGTTTTCATTTATAATAGTAATATGGTATGGCGTTTTGTGTACAAGCAATGTGGCAATGTCTTAAAGATATAATTATGCATATTTTATTTTTTTTAAAAACTGTGTTGTAAATTTGTCTTGTTTCTTCAAATTAAAATAAGCATACTTTTAACACACGAAGGCGTGTCACTCCATACGCCGTCGGCAAGGCATTCTATCAGTGAGTCCCCAAGAAGAGTGTAATCATCATTGCAAGTTAAAAATGCGCTTGATTCAAATGTTGTCCCTGAAGGAATCTGAACAAATCCATTTGCTAGAGTTGGATCTCCACAATCTGTAAATAAACATGCATTTTGTTATATAAGATAAACGTATTAACAACAGTTCGCTATAACCTGAAATAAGAAAAACATTTTAAATAGGTAATGTTTCTCTTTTACTTTATTTGTGAACTTTTAATTTTAGTGCATTATAGTACAGCGATATCGTTATGATCCAGCATGAACTAATCTACATTATTCCAAATATCATAATGGTATAGAAATATACAGTTTCATGAATGGTCAAATGTTATTGACGACAATAGGTCCTGATGTTAGACATATGAAATCACCAAAAAGAAGGCATACTATTTGTCATGTATAAAAACCAGATGAATTTAAGCGATATTTTATCTTATTACACCTTTCACCTAAAACAATAATGATAACATCTTAAATTGAACGCCTGTGACTCACTGGGGCAGATAGATTAATAAGGATTCATAAACAGAAAATACTTATCAAGCGTGTACGTGACAAACATTTTGTTGTATTTGTTAAATCATAGAAGATAAAGAGATGGCTAATGTTATACCTTTTATGTCACAAGTAGCTGTTGCACTCCAGCCAGAATCAACACAAGTCCATGTGGAAGCCCCTGTTAGGTCGTATCCGTTGTTACAGGTAACAGTTACGATATTACCGTGTAATGTTCCGGAAGAAATACCAACCGCACCATTCACAACATCAGGAACCCCGCAGTCTAAATATAAAAACTGTTATTAACGATAACATTTATATGACAATTCAACAATGTTTGAAACAATAATATTACACGACAATACTTTAAAAAATTTTATAAAAAAATTTTGGTGTAATATTTTTTTGGGGAGGTGTATCCCTGATTGCAGACTGTCAAGACTGACCAGTTATTGTTAGTATATTAACCTCTCAGTATAAACAACGGGAACTCACAGGACATGATTAAAATTGGCTGTTTAACAAGTCAACACAATGGACAGTTAGTATACATGAATATTAACAAATGAATAAACAATCAGTTCTTACACATGGAATTCATCTTCTTAAATATAAGACTGATAAAATTTAAAAAAAATGTGAACCCCATTTAATGCGTTGTAAAGTAATTTTGAAATATGACTTACTAAGCTTAATACTTACCTCTGACACATGTTGGTGTATCGCTCCATGTAGGACCAGACTCACATGTCAGTATGGCATCCCCTGACAGAATGTAACCATCGTTACAACTGACACCAGCTACAGATCCTAAGGAAGTACCTTCAGGTGTATCAGACTGACCATTCATAGGGGCTGGATCTCCACAATCTGAAATAAACAGACACCAACTCATTTTAATGCTGGATAAAAAGTCAAACATGTAACATTACTCGTATATTTTATGAAGTCGATAAAACCTTAGTTGTGCCACTTACAATGTTTGTAACATACTTAAAGTACAATTGTTGCTAAACGAACACGTTTAATACGAACCAACAAAAACAACTAGGATAAGAACTCCATATCCGGTCTTCGCAAGTAATATGACTCCCGTGCAGTGTATATCCGTCATCAAACGCTTATAAAGTTCCATTACTTCGCCATATGTTGTTCCTGTCGGAAATTGTCTTTAAAGGGCTGTTCCATTACGTGTATACAAATAAACAATTTAATTCAATTAACACCAGACTTTAATAGAATTTATATCTGAAACTGTCAACTTAATGAATAGTCAAATGGTCACGTAAGGTCTTAATTTTCTTCCATAATTAAGATTATAAAACGATTCATTTTGACTTGAAATATATACATAACGCTTAAGTAAAACACATGAGGTAAAAGTTACTTACCTTGTATAATACATGTAGCTGTGTCGTTCCAACCGGAATCAATACATGTCCAGATAGAAGCTCCTGTTATATTGTATCCTTGATTGCAAGTAACTGTCAAGGTCTGCCCAAATAATGTGCCGGAAGTGGTATCTACTTCGCCATTTTCAACAACGGGAATTTCGCAATCTAGTGAATGATATAAACGCATCTGTGTTTAATAAGAGTAACGGTCAATGCATGAAAAATGAATGACCCTTACCAATTTTGAGATGTGCAGTAATTAACTAAAGTTTGTTAAAAGTAGTCAATGACATATGTGGTTGTTTACTTCTATTCAAAAGTTTAAGTCTTTTAATAATAGAAGCTTTACATAATTGAAAGCTGATGGTAAAAAAATTGATATCGCTAACAAGGTTTTTTCGAACTTGATTTTTCTATATAGTGCGTTTTTCATATAACTCTCTTAAAATCAACCTTGACCTTTGATGCATCGTTAGGACTAGAACTCCATGATTCGCCATCTTAGCAAGTAATTCATACTCTTCGCCTTGCAATAAACTATCCAACTCATATGCTAGCTCAAAAAGGCAAATACTTGACCATTACTCGTATTTTCCTGAGTCGAGGAACCTTTTGTGCTACTTCCATTGGTAACGTAAGAAGTAACTTCTCCACATTCTAATACTAACCAATCGATTTACACGTTGGATAAGAACTTCATATCCGCCGTTGCACAATGGCTTCCCCCTTGCGTTATCCGCATCACAGCTTAAAGAGGCTACTTGCTAAATGTTGTTCCAATCGCATGCAATCTTCCATTCGAGGTGGTTCCTTTAAAGACTCATATTATTCTACTGCAAATTAATTTAGCTAAATGAAAGGTTTACTTTTCTTCCAAAATAGATGAAAAAAACGAAGTCATGGTACCTTATACATAACGGCGAGGTAAACCTACCTGTCAGTGCTGTGTCGTTCCAACCAGAATCAGCGCATGTCCAGGTTACAGCTCCTGATATACTGTATCCTTGGTCGCAAGAAACTGTCAAGGTCTGCCCAAATAATGTGCCGGATGGCACATTTACCTCTCCGTTTTCAACAACGGGAACTCCACAATCTAGTATAACATTTTATTAAAATTAAAACTGTTTACAAAAGAGCCAATAAGCGTCATGTACACGAAAACAATTATAAACGTATGAATTGGGTACATTGCAATAATGTGCATGTACTATAGTACGTTTTACTGATTTTTTCGTGAACAAAATAGTTCAAACAAATAATAAAAGTTTACTATAATCCTTAATGTTTTCCTACATGTTCGCAGGTGTTGTGATTCAATAAGATACTAGTATAAGAATGGGGAAACAATTGTTATTTCATACGAGTAATTTAGAATTGATACCTCTAACACACATTGGTGTATTACTCCAAGCAGGACCGGTTTCACATGTCAGTATGGCGTCACCAAACAGAATGTAACCATCGTTACAACTGACACCAGCTACAGATCCTAAGGTGGTACCTTCCGGTGTATCGGACTGACCATTTACAGGGGCTGGATCTCCACAATCTGATTTTCAGATGTAAAGTAACGACTAAATTTTATATTTTTATACTCGTGTTAATAACTACTGTCAGCATAGTTGTATATATAGTATACTTGTATTATGCTAATATATGATTTGGTTTTGTTAATAGGTTCCTATTACATGTTTGTGTCTTTCAAATCAACCAGATACCATGTTAACAGAACAAACATTTTCTATGTTATGATTTTGACCATCCAAATCAGTCAGGTGCTTTTTCGGGCGACGCGTGCCCTCTGACTTGACATCCGTGGTTAGACTATCAAAAGCAAAATTTTCACCATAAACAAGGTGTCCATCGTCTTAACATTTGGGGAGAAAGACTTCATTTCAAAGAGGATGCCCTTTTTACCGCAAGTTTTCATTTCATTGCAGGCAGTATTTAGTCTTCTTAGTAGGGATTTGTGGAACAAGAAATTTACAAAAAATATTAACAGACATTTTATTGTCTAATGAAAATAATAAATTACTAGAAAAAAGATAAGTAGCAAAAGCATGTATCTATAAGATGTTAAGACCAGATAAATGAAAAACGCATCCACAGATATCTTAAAACCTGTTGCGGAAAGGCCGTCCGGCAATGATGTCAGCAAATTAAACGACATTGATTTCCTGCTGCGTAAATGCACACAGGTAATCCCTGCAGGACGTTTCAAAGCCTTTTAATGTATAATTGATAGAAAGTGCGTAAGGGTAACGATATGCTATATTGTATGATGTTATGTAAACGAAAAAAATTGTAAGCATAAGACAGTTTTCCCATAACAAATCCTTAGTGTTTGCTGGAGCAATAATATGATAGTATATATTCGTCCCAGGTGTTTGGTACAAAGTTTATGTGTTCTTAGTAGCTGTCCCTCTCTCATCAACAGTTTCGCTTGACGTTGCCTTTTTGACTATAGAAATTACTTTATGTATGTTTAAAAAATCAATATAGCAGATTATACATATTTGATATTTTTGTTATAAAGGGCCGTGTATAATACGGTAGTACATGTATCACAAACTTTTCGAACAGCCCGCGTACATTTTCCTGTATGGTGCATAGCTGTAAACCAACAACATAAGAGCTTGGTTACGACATTGGTTAAACTTCTATATTTTCATGGAGATAATATAATATCAGATTACGTATAAAGATGCATGTACTAATTAACAAGCATGCTTTGATCATTTCAACTCTAATAGTCTGATGTTCCGTTATTATTATTTTTTACCTATTACTATGCATGTAGGATAAGAGCTCCAAGATCCACCATCCTCACAAGTGATATATTCTTCTCCTTGCAAAGTATATCCGTAATCACATTTCATAATGGCTACTTCATATGTGTCGTTCCCTTTGGAACCTTTGCGGTTCCGTTTGCGGGTGACGGATCTTCACAAACTATAAATATTGAACAGTTCGTATGAACGATGTTTGATGTAGACAGATCTTATGTAATTATATTTCAAAAACACCCAATTTAAAAAATAAAAAAAAAAAAAAAAAAAAAAAAAAAAAAAAATTTTTATAAAAAAAAAAAAAAAAAAAAAAAAAAAAAAACAACAAAAAAATGGCAGTATTTGTTTTTTGTAAGAAGTAATTAAAAGTAAATATTATCGTAGTACATGTATCACTTACTTATTTTTTGTTAGAATAATTTGACTTAAGGTGTCGGATGAAGAGAGTCATACCTTGAATATCACATGTTGGTGAATCATCCCACCCAGTCTCCAAACATGTAAGAGTTGACGACCCATTTATGTTGTAGCCTATGTTACATGTTATAGTCGCTGTTTCACCGACTGTCGTTTTAGATGGAATTAAAGCATGACCATTGGTTGGCGTTGGGTCACCACAATCTGGTAATGAAGAAAATCTAAATTAACACTACAGCTATAATTAACTAATTGAGTAAGATAAATATGTATAACCTACGATGAGCAATTTACATGTTAGAACTAAAGTGCTCACATGTGAATTCAGTAATATAGAGATTCCACTTCTGTGAGACTCAGTTTGTTAGTACGGCTTAAACTCTTTGTAAGGAAGTAAACGAATTAACAGCCGTAATGGTAATGTAATTCTTGTATTTTTTAATAATTTGCTTATTAACAATAATACCACCCATGATTGGTCCTGCTTTTTGTGCTTTTTGTGTAATTATCGCTAAACTCAATGTTACATACCTTTAACACAAGATGGTGTTGAGCTCCATGTTGGACCTGCGTCACAGTATATGTGTGTATGACCAACCAACTGATAACCGTCATCGCAATCAACAACAACAACAGCGCCGAAAGTTGTACCTCTCGCCTGCTCTATGTGTCCATTTAATGGTGTAGGATCAGCACAGTCTGTGTAACAATGTAAATGTCAAATAAATAACTACACAAATAAAACGAGTTTTAAAAACATGTGTACAAAGTCCATGCACATGAATTCAAATTGAAACATTTAAGATCACTTCCAATGAAACCTCTTTTATCGACCTCTTTCTTCACATTTACAATAAATGCTTCAGCTGAATTATTAAATTAAAGTCTTTAGTTATTCTAGATTTAATGTAACGCTCTCCTAGAGTCGTTTTAAGAATACTTGACTGTAGCCATTTACATTCGTTTTTCATCAATAAAAAACTAATTAAATTTTGAACCCAGTGTGTGCCTGTTTATGTTTATGTAGCCTTACAAAAAAAAGAGTCCAACCTTGTATATCACATGTTGGACTGCTGCTCCATCCATTATCCATGCAGTACAACACGGAAGGTCCTGTTAGATTGTAACCAGAGTTACACGTGACTGTAGCGTTAGAACCGTATGTTGTTCCGTAAGTCAAGTCTGCATTTCCGTTCGCTGGTGTTGGATTTCCACAATCTGTTACACATACATACCATAATACAATGTATCAGAAATCCATATCATTATTATATTGAAATTTAACGTTGCTTACAAATGTATTACATAAATCGACAATACCATATTTTTCAACTGAATTATCTTTTATAATCATTAAAGCTGGTCGCTCTCAGTTACCGTTGAAAATTTTGTTTTTTTAAAAATGACATTCTAATTCATAAATATAAAACTAAAGGCTAGAAAAAATTATAAGCAAAAATCTAGGTAGGAATTTGCAGAAATCGATTGAAAAGGTCGGTTACACGGCACCGCTACACTATATGTTTATATTGAAATTTCAAAAGCGTTTGCAACGCTTTTGAATTTGGTAGCGTATTTTTCGAAAGTTAGACATAAACGTGACATGAATTTATACTGGAGTCTTTTTATATCAACATATGTTCTAAAATACGTTATTTACATACAGTTTGAAGAACTTTATTTTTTTACCATAAAAAGCCATTATTTTCTGCTTATTAATAAGTGTTTTTTTTACCTTCAGCGTCGCAGGTCGGTGTATCACTCCAAGAACCGTCTGCTTGACACGTGACAACTGAAGCTCCGGAAATGACGTGCCCATCGTCACAGGAAATCTCAATGACGGTTCCATAAACAGTCGACGTATCGTTACTTGTCCCTTTGTATGGAGTAGGATAGCCGCAGTCTAGAAAAAAGTAACTTCTTACTAAACAGGATTGATAAGAATGTAAACATATGGAAAAAACGTTGCCCTTGACCAAGATAAACTCCAAAACAAATACATTGGGCCTAACAGTCATTACTGTGACACTTACTTAATCATTTCTTCGCAAAAAGCGAAATCGCGACAAGGTGCATTACTAAGTAGAATAAAAATTGTATCCGTGTAATCAAAACAAAGATTTACACAAATATTATGTTTCATTAAGTTCGGTAGTTTTAGATAAAATGTGTTATTTTAGGTAAACTTTACTTAGTTAGAACTAAATCAACCTTTGATAACACAAATGGGATAGGCAGACCAGCTTCCATTGTATCCACATGCAATATATCCGCTGCCATCAAGTGTATAGCCGTCGTTGCAGGTTACTATAGCAGTGTCACCATATTCTATGCCTTCGGGTGTTAGGGCAACGCCGTTGGTTGGCGATGGATCATCGCATTCTAAATATAGCAACGTAGTATGGTACACTTAACAAGTTTAGAAACGCAAAGATTTCCCCTGTTGAACATTTTTATTTGAATGATGCTATTGTTTTTATTTCTATTTAAGTCATTTTTGCGATGAATTATTGAAACTTTTACAAGAATTTAATTTCATATTGTTTTGTTGTGTATGAAATTTGAATACATTTGAAACACGATAACACTGTTAAAATAAATATGTTGCTACTGTTGCGTTTCTAAACCTGTTAAGTGTATAATGATACATAAACATGTACAGTTTGGACCTTCATTACCAAACAAAGAGGCTCACATATAGCTACTGGGTTGTTAGTCCTTGTCTATTAGCCAACGTAATTTGTATAATGAAATCTACTGTGGTTTTTGTAATGAAAGTAACACTGGCTACTGTTGCATATATGCTTAGTACCTAGTTTTCTTTAAATCATTGACACGATATAACGATATATTTTCATAAAATGAATACAAAGGTTGGACAATTAGGCGTAATTCCATCTGTTCGTTTCACTGGCACAGGCATGCGAAGTTTCAGTCTGGTGTTACCTGCCCCTACCCATACGGTACGGGTCAGGCAAAGACCAATAATGGCGGCGCCAATACTATCAAATGTGTACATTGAGTTAATAGGGGGTTTATGTAAAAGTTGATCATTCAAAAAAAACTTGCAGTACGTGATTTGTCAATACAAACCTAATGTTAATTGCTATTAATATTTGATTGACCAGTAAAATATAACGAGAAATTAACAGCAGAAAAAATAGCCGTGTTTTCGGACGTGGTAGATATTCGTTGGCATTTCGGATATGTATACTATTATCTTCGCAGCTGTTTTATATATAGGAATTGAATATTTATGTCTTATTTCAGCAATGGCATTAGGTCATTGTCGTGTCGTGTCCCAGTGGGTACGTCACTTATGCACTAATTTTACGGCCGGGGTTCGAATCCCACCAGCAACACTTCATTTTTTTTTTTACATTTTTTTTTTTTTTTCGATCATTTTAATATTTAGATTTCAACATTTTTAAGCTCGACTATGGCGAAAAAAATACCATAAAAAGTTTCTTATCCGAAATGTCTACTTGAAGTTACTTGTCCGAAATAATGTACACTTACTAGTTCAAATTTTCAACGTTTACAACGTTCACAAATTGAGCATTAAAAAGGCCTTCCGTCTCTTAAAGCTATGTCAATAACTATTTCAAATTAACAAATTAGTTTTGAATGATCAATACTTTTATCATTTCACTATATAAACAGTATACTATTGAGCATCCACTGGGCGCCGCCATTATTGAGCTTTGCCTGACGTACTGTAGCATGCCAGTACGACAGGGAACCATAGAAGTTTACCTTATAACATAGAGAAAGGCTAGTGTGACTGCATTTAGAGACATAAACGGAAAAAAGGGATAAACAAAAAAAGAATCAATCGGATTAAACAGGGCTAGCGGACAGTATAAGTCAATATAAAGTGACTTGGAAAAAGTCTTTAGTGAGTTTAGTAAAAGTGCTGCAAATACACATTTAAATGTATAAAGATGTGTATGAGTGTCTTTAGTTAACCACATCGTAAATTGTATTTCGTTGTATTTCAGGATTGTGGAATTAAAATATGTATGTAAACGTAGCATTTATGGAAAGTATAGTCATATGAAAATGCAGATGTGAAATATTATCAACAGTGTTCTTTAATTCAATTTTGTCAGAAATTTCCGCTATAATTGATCTATTGTTTAACAAGTCAGATTATTTTTCCGTACGGGTATTTGGAAGATGTCTTCTGTTGAATCTAAAATTGTGAGAATTTATTTATTGTATACTTAAATCATACCCATCAAACATTTATTTCGCCTAGGTCAATATTGCTCTCTTCTGGTGAATATCACATCATATCCAATGCTTCATAATTGTACAATAAATGAAGTCGACTGTTGCAAATTTTCTAGCTTCATATTTATTTTCAAGGTTGTCCATTTAAATACTCTGAGATAATATAGCTATAGATCTACCATTAAAACAACTTTAAAGGCATCGAAATGCAAGATGTTTGCATATGCAAGCTCTGTTACGAGTTTATTCGTTGTTTTTTAAACTATCAAGACTTTGTGACGAAAACTTGCAGACTTGAACAATTCCTTTGAACAATAATTAAAGGCTATTTAAAAAAGCACTCTCCGAATTCTTTATTTGACGTTATCTCAACTGAAGATAATTTTAGAAATGAAAACCAATGCTTTACGTAACAATGTTCTGTCTTTGCATGTTTTTCATCAGTGCACTGCATTTTACCTTTGATAACACATGTAATTGTATCATTCCATCCCGTTTCTAGACACTTAATAGACGATGACCCGGCTATCATATAACCGTCATTGCATGAGATAGTAGCGATCTGGTCCAGGGTAGTGCCTGACATGGTACTTGACTGTCCATTTTCTGGTGTTGGATCGCCGCAGTCTACAAGTTCAACGTCGTAAACTATTAGAGGAAGCAGTGCAATGAAATGTATGAAAACACGTGAGTGTTAAAAGGGGGATAGGTTAATAAATAAACAATTTGCTTTAAATTGTTTTGTTCTTAGTAAAAACATCAATTTGAAATACGATTCTGAACTTCAAAAGGACTAACCGCAATTACATAAGTATAACAAGAGCATAACATGTTTGTGACTTAAATTTTCACGTAGAAGTTTACATTCGAATATTTTCTATATCGAAAGAGTTTTGGATCATTGTAAACTTTAATACAAGCTTCCACTGGGTTCAAAGACGGTGATGGCCAATTGTTTGCAAACACAATATTAAGTCAAGCTATCCAACGGCTTTTTCGCATTACCTTAAATTTGGTAAACATGCTTTGACATTCGTTGCGGGAAACAAATGCTAATGCAAGTATCGGTTGTTCAACAGGTCTCATTTTTGTCAATCTTCCCAGTTAGTAAATGTTTGCTGCAGGAAGGGTATATGTAAGACTGACAACCGAACAATTTTGCATAACTAGTGTTTTTGTCTTGATTTACCAAAATTTTTATCTGCACTGTCATATTATTATCCTTTAAATTTAGACAAAAAGACTTCCGAACATCAACTGGTGCCAAATATGTCTAACCACTATATACGTTTTAACATTCGCATGTGAAAACGTTGAGCATGGTATCACGCTACTATCGGTTTCACTCGATGTAAACAGGCTGAGCTTTGAAAGGAAAGTAAGATTTTCATTGATCCACGTACAGTTGTCAAGCGCAGGGGTCACCCAGTCTAAAACTTGCGCATGAACTTGATTTCTTTTTGTTTTTGCGTATGAGAGGTCGATTTTTAGCTTTCTCTCTGAAAATATCAATATTCATGTAATTGGTTTTTAGCACGCTATGTCTGTTTCGGGAATCTATGAAAAGGTATTGTTTTCAATGTTGTGTAAAGATGTCAGTATTTGCTTCAGACGTTTGATTTTTCAATTTTCAAGAGCTGTCGGCATAGCCTTTAAATTCATATAGACAAAACGAGTTCTTTAAGATAACAATTGATTCTATGGAACGTCAAGCATGCCTGAACCATCATATACGTTTTGATTTCACGGGTGTCGAGGATACAAAGTGTAATGGAATAATTCGGATATTAAGCCGTATTACTCTTACCTTTCACGCATACTGGATGATCGCTCCAACTTGGTCCTGCCTGACATCTTATTAGAACATCGCCCACAATAACGTAACCGTCATCACATGTGACTGCTGCCATAGACCCAAACGTTGTTCCTTCCGGTATGATAATTGTACCGTTGGAAACGGTAAGATCACCACAGTCTGTAACCAATTCAGGATACAAATCTCAAATCCTTTGTCTCTCAATAATACTACATCACCCGACCTTTCTAAACAATTAGGGTATTTTCAGTCAGTCACGAGAAGAAAGCAATACAATTTAATTCTGCGTGCAATTTCCGCAAAAAAATGAAAGTATAAACTTTACTTCATACGAAAAGGTCGTTCAAACAGATCGTCCACGTTTCATTCTATGAATTAGATGCATTTATATCACCCGGCGGTTAGTTGCCAACAGGTTTGCCGTTAATACGTATATTTATGTTTTAATAAGTATAAAGAGATCTAGCCTGGTCACCAGGCCCTGAAATATCTCTTTTACTAATAAATATCAGTTTTGTTTTAGAGCCAGTCTACTATCCAGCACCGATTTCAGGATGATAAAAAACTGCCTCAGTGTATAAAGCAAAATCATATAAAATAGATTGGAAATAGTGCATAAAATATAGTATATTGAAAAAACATAAATTTCATCAAATTAGTAACTGGTCTAAGAGGGATCTAGTATGCACTGCTTTTTAAAATAAGGGTAAGTATTCTTCCTTCACTTAAGAAAAAAAATTATAGTGGGGATGACAACTGAACCATGGAGGGAAATACATGATAAGAATAGATACCGAAGGCAGCAAATTGATTGGTTATCGGTATTATATAGATACGCCAAAGAATGTATATTTGGTATCCTACATCTGAATCTGATTGAAATTATTTCCTCAAAAAACGATACTTCGGGAAGATCATGCATTTTAGACATATTGGCCTCTTTTGTGAAATATGTATTTGCTTACCTTGAATGGTACATGTTGGATTGTCTGACCAGCCCGTCAGTTCACATATTATGCTGAATTGTCCTGAGAGATCATAACCTTGACTACAAGTCACAGTGGCATTGCTTCCATATACTGTTCCCTCAGAAATGTCAGCATGTCCATCGGATGGTGTGGGATCACCACAGTCTACAGTGTTATGAATAAATAATTTCTATTGCGTTATTTACATATCGCATCGAATAAATCTTTGTACACTTGTACATAAAACATTATTTTCACCTGACCTAAATATGTTCATTTTTGTACAAGTATACGTGTAGATCAGTCTATAATACGTCTCTATAACTCCAATGACAAAAGCACCATTTCTCGTGCTATTCTTAATACCTGTATGTATTTCGTATCAACTCCTTTTGTATATATTCACAAGGTCCAATTACCAAGATTTTCAGAAATACACCAAAAATAAGGACATAAAGCACATGAGTATCAAACAATTTTAATTGCTTCTGCAGCGAAATATTTTTCTTCCACAAAAAAGTTATCACTAAAGCTCGATATTTTTTCAGAAAAAGACAAAGTAGTATCATCAAAGCAATCAAAAAAATAACAATCTGACATTATATTAAATGTTATATAATCAACAAATGAAAGTCAAACATATTTATGCAAAAAACACAAGACAAACAAAACAATAGCAAACTTACTCACACGTATCTGAAAGCACAGAAATATTGCCTACCTGACGGGTCACATGTTGGACTTCCACTCCAAGTAGCATCGGCTTGGCAAATAATCGTTGCACTTCCTATGATGTTGTATCCACTATCGCACGTTATCTCCACCACTGAACCATAGGCAAAGTTCGTGTCATTCGCAGAACCAGATGATGGCGTAGGATCACTGCAGTCTAGAATATGAAACGAGTATTACATACAATAATAGCACACATTTGTATTAATATCTGATGGAAACATTCCGTTCTTTGCTTCCAGCATAACACCTACGAATGAAACTTAACGACTTCTTCAGTACTAGCAGGTTCTGCGAAATACATTCTTTACGCAGGCATTTACCATAGACATAGCCAGCAAAACACATTCAAAGAACTGAAGGAATTTTCTACTCATCAACTATATGAGACTACTTCGGAACTGTTACAACTACGCCAATTATCACTGAGTGGAATGAAACAACTTACTTTTAATGTCGCAGCTTGGAAGGATGGTCCAGTTACCGTCGTCCTGACAAGTAACAAACGCATTTCCATTAAGCGTGTAGCCGTCTACACAAGCCATTATAGCTATCTCGTTGTATGTGGTGCCTTTGGGAGTTTCAGCTGTTTCTCCGTTGGTGATGGACGGTGCCAAACAATCTGAAACAATCAAATGTTAAGCGTTAATTCATCAATTGTCTCTACAAAAACGTATAAGTGATATAAAATGTTTTAGTCGTTCACTCAGTACTCGCTGTAAAAGCTGCTGACGGTCACCTAACATTAATCAATATGAAAATAACTGTGTTTAAAATATGAAAATCATGTAACGCCATTTGATCATGTACATACCGACGATGGTGCACGTTGCAGCAGTAGCGTTCCAGCCGGAATCAGTGCAGGTGACCGTTTCTTCTCCAGTAAAGTGGTAACCAGTATTACAGGACTGCGTTGCTGTTTGTCCAAGTGTTGTTCCTGATGCTGCAGTGAACTGTCCGTTAGAGATAGTACGTGCTCCACAGTCTGCAAAAGCAAACATTACACAATGATATATATATTGATACGGCGAGACATGTACGATAAGAGAAACGTCGCGGATTTATATATATGGAAGACAAACGCAGTTCAGCGCACAATCGAGTCGGGGCAACTTTGAAATAGTTCCAAACTTACTCACAAGCAGTCGAAAGCACAGAAATATTGCCTACCTGACGGGTCACATGTTGGACTTCCACTCCAAGTAGCATCGGCTTGGCAAATAATCGTTGCACTTCCTATGATGTTGTATCCACTATCGCACGTTATCTCCACCACTGAACCATAGGCAAAGTTCGTGTCATTCCCAGAACCAGATGATGGCGTAGGATCACTGCAGTCTAGAATATGAAACGAGTATTACATACAATAATAGCACACATTTGTATTAATATCTGATGGAAACATTCCGTTCTTTGCTTCCAGCATAACACCTACGAATGAAACTTAACGACTTCTTCAGTACTAGCAGGTTCTGCGAAATACATTCTTTACGCAGGCATTTACCATAGACATAGCCAGCAAAACACATTCAAAGAACTGAAGGAATTTTCTACTCATCAACTATATGAGACTACTTCGGAACTGTTACAACTACGCCAATTATCACTGAGTGGAATGAAACAACTTACTTTTAATGTCGCAGCTTGGAAGGATGGTCCAGTTACCGTCGTCCTGACAAGTAACAAACGCATTTCCATTAAGCGTGTAGCCGTCTACACAAGCCATTATAGCTATCTCGTTGTATGTGGTGCCTTTGGGAGTTTCAGCTGTTTCTCCGTTGGTGATGGACGGTGCCAAACAATCTGAAACAATCAAATGTTAAGCGTTAATTCATCAATTGTCTCTACAAAAACGTATAAGTGATATAAAATGTTTTAGTCGTTCACTCAGTACTCGCTGTAAAAGCTGCTGACGGTCACCTAACATTAATCAATATGAAAATAACTGTGTTTAAAATATGAAAATCATGTAACGCCATTTGATCATGTACATACCGACGATGGTGCACGTTGCAGCAGTAGCGTTCCAGCCGGAATCAGTGCAGGTGACCGTTTCTTCTCCAGTAAAGTGGTAACCAGTATTACAGGACTGCGTTGCTGTTTGTCCAAGTGTTGTTCCTGATGCTGCAGTGAACTGTCCGTTAGAGATAGTACGTGCTCCACAGTCTGCAAAAGCAAACATTACACAATGATATATATATTGATACGGCGAGACATGTACGATAAGAGAAACGTCGCGGATTTATATATATGGAAGACAAACGCAGTTCAGCGCACAATCGAGTCGGGGCAATTTTGAAATAGTTCCAAACTTACTCACAAGCAGTCGAAAGCACAGAAATATTGCCTACCTGACGGGTCACATGTTGGACTTCCACTCCAAGTAGCATCGGCTTGGCAAATAATCGTTGCACTTCCTATGATGTTGTATCCACTATCGCACGTTATCTCCACCACTGAACCATAGGCAAAGTTCGTGTCATTCGCAGAACCAGATGATGGCGTAGGATCACTGCAGTCTAGAATATGAAACGAGTATTACATACAATAATAGCACACATTTGTATTAATATCTGATGGAAACATTCCGTTCTTTGCTTCCAGCATAACACCTACGAATGAAACTTAACGACTTCTTCAGTACTAGCAGGTTCTGCGAAATACATTCTTTACGCAGGCATTTACCATAGACATAGCCAGCAAAACACATTCAAAGAACTGAAGGAATTTTCTACTCATCAACTATATGAGACTACTTCGGAACTGTTACAACTACGCCAATTATCACTGAGTGGAATGAAACAACTTACTTTTAATGTCGCAGCTTGGAAGGATGGTCCAGTTACCGTCGTCCTGACAAGTAACAAACGCATTTCCATTAAGCGTGTAGCCGTCTACACAAGCCATTATAGCTATCTCGTTGTATGTGGTGCCTTTGGGAGTTTCAGCTGTTTCTCCGTTGGTGATGGACGGTGCCAAACAATCTGAAACAATCAAATGTTAAGCGTTAATTCATCAATTGTCTCTACAAAAACGTATAAGTGATATAAAATGTTTTAGTCGTTCACTCAGTACTCGCTGTAAAAGCTGCTGACGGTCACCTAACATTAAGCAATATGAAAATAACTGTGTTTAAAATATGAAAATCATGTAACGCCATTTGATCATGTACATACCGACGATGGTGCACGTTGCAGCAGTAGCGTTCCAGCCGGAATCAGTGCAGGTGACCGTTTCTTCTCCAGTAAAGTGGTAACCAGTATTACAGGACTGCGTTGCTGTTTGTCCAAGTGTTGTTCCTGATGCTGCAGTGAACTGTCCGTTAGAGATAGTCCGTGCTCCACAGTCTGCAAAAGCAAACATTACACAATGATATATATATTGATACGGCGAGACATGTACGATAAGAGAAACGTCGCGGATTTATATATATGGAAGACAAACGCAGTTCAGCGCACAATCGAGTCGGGGCAACTTTGAAATAGTTCCAAACTTACTCACAAGCAGTCGAAAGCACAGAAATATTGCCTACCTGACGGGTCACATGTTGGACTTCCACTCCAAGTAGCATCGGCTTGGCAAATAATCGTTGCACTTCCTATGATGTTGTATCCACTATCGCACGTTATCTCCACCACTGAACCATAGGCAAAGTTCGTGTCATTCGCAGAACCAGATGATGGCGTAGGATCACTGCAGTCTAGAATATGAAACGAGTATTACATACAATAATAGCACACATTTGTATTAATATCTGATGGAAACATTCCGTTCTTTGCTTCCAGCATAACACCTACGAATGAAACTTAACGACTTCTTCAGTACTAGCAGGTTCTGCGAAATACATTCTTTACGCAGGCATTTACCATAGACATAGCCAGCAAAACACATTCAAAGAACTGAAGGAATGTTCTACTCATCAACTATATGAGACTACTTCGGAACTGTTACAACTACGCCAATTATCACTGAGTGGAATGAAACAACTTACTTTTAATGTCGCAGCTTGGAAGGATGGTCCAGTTACCGTCGTCCTGACAAGTAACAAACGCATTTCCATTAAGCGTGTAGCCGTCTACACAAGCCATTATAGCTATCTCGTTGTATGTGGTGCCTTTGGGAGTTTCAGCTGTTTCTCCGTTGGTGATGGACGGTGCCAAACAATCTGAAACAATCAAATGTTAAGCGTTAATTCATCAATTGTCTCTACAAAAACGTATAAGTGATATAAAATGTTTTAGTCGTTCACTCAGTACTCGCTGTAAAAGCTGCTGACGGTCACCTAACATTAAGCAATATGAAAATAACTGTGTTTAAAATATGAAAATCATGTAACGCCATTTGATCATGTACATACCGACGATGGTGCACGTTGCAGCAGTAGCGTTCCAGCCGGAATCAGTGCAGGTGACCGTTTCTTCTCCAGTAAAGTGGTAACCAGTATTACAGGACTGCGTTGCTGTTTGTCCAAGTGTTGTTCCTGATGCTGCAGTGAACTGTCCGTTAGAGATAGTACGTGCTCCACAGTCTGCAAAAGCAAACATTACACAATGATATATATATTGATACGGCGAGACATGTACGATAAGAGAAACGTCGCGGATTTATATATATGGAAGACAAACGCAGTTCAGCGCACAATCGAGTCGGGGCAACTTTGAAATAGTTCCAAACTTACTCACAAGCAGTCGAAAGCACAGAAATATTGCCTACCTGACGGGTCACATGTTGGACTTCCACTCCAAGTAGCATCGGCTTGGCAAATAATCGTTGCACTTCCTATGATGTTGTATCCACTATCGCACGTTATCTCCACCACTGAACCATAGGCAAAGTTCGTGTCATTCGCAGAACCAGATGATGGCGTAGGATCACTGCAGTCTAGAATATGAAACGAGTATTACATACAATAATAGCACACATTTGTATTAATATCTGATGGAAACATTCCGTTCTTTGCTTCCAGCATAACACCTACGAATGAAACTTAACGACTTCTTCAGTACTAGCAGGTTCTGCGAAATACATTCTTTACGCAGGCATTTACCATAGACATAGCCAGCAAAACACATTCAAAGAACTGAAGGAATTTTCTACTCATCAACTATATGAGACTACTTCGGAACTGTTACAACTACGCCAATTATCACTGAGTGGAATGAAACAACTTACTTTTAATGTCGCAGCTTGGAAGGATGGTCCAGTTACCGTCGTCCTGACAAGTAACAAACGCATTTCCATTAAGCGTGTAGCCGTCTACACAAGCCATTATAGCTATCTCGTTGTATGTGGTGCCTTTGGGAGTTTCAGCTGTTTCTCCGTTGGTGATGGACGGTGCCAAACAATCTGAAACAATCAAATGTTAAGCGTTAATTCATCAATTGTCTCTACAAAAACGTATAAGTGATATAAAATGTTTTAGTCGTTCACTCAGTACTCGCTGTAAAAGCTGCTGACGGTCACCTAACATTAAACAATATGAAAATAACTGTGTTTAAAATATGAAAATCATGTAACGCCATTTGATCATGTACATACCGACGATGGTGCACGTTGCAGCAGTAGCGTTCCAGCCGGAATCAGTGCAGGTGACCGTTTCTTCTCCAGTAAAGTTGTAACCAGTATTACAGGACTGCGTTGCTGTTTGTCCAAGTGTTGTTCCTGATGCTGCAGTGAACTGTCCGTTAGAGATAGTCCGTGCTCCACAGTCTGCAAAAGCAAACATTACACAATGATATATATATTGATACGGCGAGACATGTACGATAAGAGAAACGTCGCGGATTTATATATAACACCTTCCATTTGCATTTGAGCCTTTCCAGGGGCCTTTTCCCCCCCTTTTTTTTTGGTGGGGTCCAACCAACCAATACAAAAAAAACAAACCCCCCCCCCCCAAAAAAATTATATTTTTTTTTAAAAAATAAAAAAAAAAAAAAAAAAAAATTTTTTTTTTTTTTTTTTTTTTTTTTTTTAATAAAAAAAAAAAAAAAATAAATAATATTTTTTTTTACGCTGAAAACAAGACAAACATATTATACAAGAAAATCGGTTTTGTCTTTAAGATATAAGAGACAACAACAAGCTGATACTTTAGCCGGTTTTGGCTGCTATTGGGTACATGATAATATTGATGATAGTGTACACCTATTAGATTGGTTAATGCCTCTTAACAAGTCCCCTACATTATAATCCGTACAACTGACGGAAATCATAGCGTCAAAACTACAGTAACCGAATTCGGTTTAGCTGCAGAGACAACATTTGAATCGCAAAACTACTTTAGCCGAATTCGGCTTTGATGCAGAGAGCACATGAATCGTACAGCATACTTAATCGAATTCGGCCATCATATTGACAGTGCTAAAATGGGGTTGTGATACTAACAATAAGCAATGTACTACCGTAACCAAATTCGGTTAAGGTGCAGAGTAAACATCTGAGTCTGAATCTTAGCCAAATTCGGTTAAACTATAGGGAAAACAAAAGTTAAATCCCAGAAGTTACAGAAAATGAATCGTACCGGCAGTTCACTAACCGAATTCGGCTATTGTGATTTTAACAACAAGCCATGTTCTATACACAAAACCAATTATAGCAGTGTATACATCAATTCATAAAAACAATCACACAAAACTCTTTCCTGTATACATTATATATGTGGAATAAGTATCGAGTACATAGAAAGGAATAGGTTCGAGACAAGTCTTAGTGATATTGGTATATCCTTCGTTTTAATATACAGTTGAACGGCTGAATACCTGGAAACAATATCAGGTCACTTGCTTGTTGCATCGCAAAATAATGATCAGCATTCAAACTAAATGAATTTGACATCTTTTTACTACTAAATAATCATACTTTCTTGTATTTAAGGACCGGACAATTACACAAGAATGTCGATGCAATATAATATGTGTGTTGCCTAACAAGATGTAATTTCAAGCGAGTAACACATATGAATAATCGTTATTTGCTAATTGATGTAACTTCAGTTACTCCTTTTTAACTGTCGTGTCTGACAAACATCCAGTGAACTGTGAAACATTCCCTATCGTGCACTGCTGTCTGGTGGTTCTTTTCTGGAAAGACCTAAAAGATAAAATATTTCTTTTAAGCAATCAATTTGTGAATTGAGTTAAATAAAGCTTGTTACTAAAAAAATAATGATTTTGTGTTTTCACATAAATGTTAATGGCCGCAATTAGTAATTGTTCAAGAAGAGGACAGACGAACGAGGAGGGCCGATCATGTAGCGTCCTTTATCTACTGAATATTTCTTCAGACAAGGCGAAGAAAGTTTTTTATTGTTACTTATTTTTCTCGCATTTTTTAGTCCCCTGGCAAAATTTAAAAACAGAAGACAATTCAACATAACAGCACATTGACATTTTGTTCTTGTCATACAATGTAAGTGTCCTGTTAACTATGTGTACAGTAAACTCCGCTTATAACGAACTCTTCGGGACCGAATTTGTTATTATATCCGGAGTTCCTTATATCCGTATATTGAACAAGTTCCTTATATACGATGTATATATATCGAATTAAAATATGTATCGAACAAGAATGTAATAAAACTGAACCATCAACTTTAGATTTTCCTACCTCCTTTCGAAGAGTTATAAAGATCTATAACTGTTATCCTTTTCTATACCCGTAGATCTATGTTCAAGAATTGCAAGTTTATGTAATTGAAACATTTCAATAGATTATATCTAGTTAAGAATTTCATAAAGATGAGGTCCCTAATAATTCAAAAACAGAAAACAGACTACAGGAATGATAAACTGACAGAGAAACGAAAAGACGAATCAGCGACAATATCTCAACCAACAGTCCCAACAAAAATATGTCGCAAAATCTTTTTTGCCTTTACCAAATTATCTTAAGATTAACATGTTCTGAATATGTTCATAAAACTGCAGATATCCCGGTCTGGTTTGCAAGAATCTAAAATCTAACCTTTCAATTACAAATATAAGTTTCAAACGTATTGAAATGAGGCAATAAGTTGCTGAGAACAGGGATATTATTATTGAAATTTTGACTTTAAGTATCGCTGTAAAACAGTACAATTCTAATTATAAACATTGGCTTACTGTTGTAACTGAAGATGTTGGTCTCTCATGGCCATATACTTTTGTCTTTCATCTAGATGTATTATGTTGGAAAAGTCTGCACAAACAGTGCTTTTGGTGAATCTTTGTTCCTGAAATAGCAGGCAATAGTATTGACTGACATGGCAAGTATGAGTATATGCACACATTGATGCATGTTCGACATGTTAGCGTACCCTTGTGTGTACAAACATTTTTAAATGTTCAATATGGATGTGCAATTACCATGTAGTTTTCTACAGTTTTGATCACAATTAACCTATTTTTCAATGCATAGTGAGGAATGATGAAAAATGTCTTAACAAGAGTTGTCCCTCATAAGTATCAAATGCCCCAAAAGCGGTGTATCACAGTATGTGACCTTGAACTTCAAGGTTTGAACTCGATACTAACGCAAGAAACTTTATCTCCATGTGCTGAATATTTGTTCAAATCAATTTTAAAATCCATCAATGTATAACAGAGGTACAAGCCGGACATGTACATATGCAATAATAATTTGTGCACTCCATGACCTTTAAACATCAAGTTTGACATTGGCCTTAGAGGTACGGACTAGGGTACACGGCACCAGGCATATTGTCTTGAAGTGCTGCATATTCTTTAATGTACAATAAAGTTACACAGACTCAATGTGTAAATATATACAGGATTTCATTATCTTTACACCCTAAGTGTGACATTGAACTTTAAAGTCGGGACGTGGGCCTTGAACATGACATATCGTCTTGATGAGTTGAACATTTTTGCAATAATTTGAAAATCCCTTCATGCACGACAAAGTTTCAGCCCGGGCTCAAAAAGAAGAGACGGACATATGGACGGAAGCACACACGGTGCGATTTTTATACGCCGACCTTTATGGGAATCAACAATTGATCATACCTTACAAAACGACACATAGTTACACTGTGTCCTCAGAATTGCATAAAACTGCGATCTCACCCCCATTTACAGCATAATTATGTAGACTGACATGAGACGGGCTGACATTTTTAAAATTATGATGAAGTATGTAGGATTTAAAGTAGGATTTTATCTCATGTATATGTTCGGAAACCCTTAATTAGAATTATATAAGTTCTCTACCTAATACATACGGCTCTATCAGCTTTAATCTAAATATATAACTATAAATCCTTACCTTTAACATTTTGTGGATTCTGGCAAGGAATGGTGTCTGACATGTAAGTTCGTCCAGATTCTAAATTTGCTTAAAGACAATTAAAATGTCCTTCATAAGTGACCCCCCCCAAACCGCAGGTGGTCAAATATCTTAATCG
This sequence comes from Saxidomus purpurata, assembly GCA_022818135.1. Classification (NCBI taxonomy): domain Eukaryota; kingdom Metazoa; phylum Mollusca; class Bivalvia; order Venerida; family Veneridae; genus Saxidomus; species Saxidomus purpurata. The sequence goes on along the minus strand of JAFMSR010000003.1, from coordinate 28,201,338 downwards.
TTTTATTGCCCCTTATCAGTTTTAATCCTCTCTGATTAGGTCCAGCAGCGTGTCAGTAGACTTGATATGTAGTACAATAGTAGAACCATAAATTTTATTGATTTGTACAGATAATTGATTTATAACTTATTTCCTGTTGTTTATATAAACTGTTTTATATAATAATGACATTTTACTTTTATTGAAGGATATGAAAAATATTTTAGATAAATGCAGTTAACTGTGATTTTAAAGTTATACTGAGAAAGTTAATATGCTCAAGTAATTAAGCACCTTCCTGTGGTGTGGCATGAATGCATTTTTGATGTATAAAGAATCCTTCTATTTATTTCTTTGTAAATTATAAGTGCAACTGAACACTTCTTCTAACTGTAAAATAAGCTAAAACATCTAATCTTAGTGATAATTGGTTTGTTGTAAGAGTAATTGATTGAGTATTTAAAACATTGCTCAATCTAACTTTGAAATCACAGTTATTTTTCAGTAATCTAAAAGTAAAAAAAATAGTTTATGTTTCTGTCATATAAGAAAATAATTTTGATATAATAACTAAGTGTTGATTTTTTTATAATCTAATTTGACTGGGAATTACATACCTAAAAGATAACTGATAAAATATAATAATAACATCTTATGAAGGTCTTAAAATTTATGTATAACTAACATCCCTTTCCTACATTATCTGTACATAATGTAAGGAAGTTATACAGTAGCTGAATATGATAAACAGAAGCTAGTCTACCAGTGACCAGTAATGTTAATTGACATCTACTGTGAATTCGCTGTGAATTCGCATGGCTGACTGGACCCCTGTGGTGAATACCCCACATTCCTGTTCAATTGTCTTTAAGCACGTTTGGACGTTGACAATTATGTCCTTATCACTAGATGAACGAAGGCCTCCCTATAACAAAACAAATGTACCTTATTATACTATGTTATATTTAATTATTTGCATATTTCAATAAACTTCTGCTTTGAATTATGTTCGAACGCCCACAGAATATCCACACAATTACTAACTGAATGACTAACTTACTAAAATAAATCAGTGACTGACTGACTGAATGGCTGACTGAATGACTTACTTACTAAAATAAATCACTGACTGTCTGACTGTTCATTCATTCTTTCATTCTTCCATTCCTTCATGAGTATCAGTCAATCAATCTAAAAAGACAGTAATTATTAAGAAAGTCGTATTTCTTTGTACAATACATAACATGCGACACACATTTCGGCGCTAAATAATGCTTATTACAACAGAAGTACCGCTTCTCCTGAATCTGTGAATGACCCTGGCAACGTAAAACGGCTTTTGACATTGTTAACGAAGAAACAACTATGGTTTTATCAACCGTCACTACTACCACCCTGGTATTAGTGATAAATGAAAGTATTGGAAAAAAAGCTTACATTATTTTTTAAAAAGCTAGAAGACCGTCTATAATTATGTTGAATAGAAATTTGTTTTTAATTACAATAAACAATATGTTGGTGGCGTACATGCTTGTAAGGAATATTCATAAAACATAACTTTTGTCTTTTACATTATAAAATGAACATACGAATACTAAAACTTTTGATGGATGAATATTAAACTGAAATTGAGGTGTAACATATCTTGTAAACAAGTTTTGTCTTCACTTCTGTCGCCACTCTGTGTACATTGCAAACCAACAGTTGACGAACATTATAATAATGACCTACAAAACCTTTTTCATTTAACATTCACTACCACGTGCATTTTGTTTCATGAAATCATTTAAGTCAAATAAGACTTTATACATATGTTCACAACATAATGTCACTGATTTTATATCTGTCTAATTGCATTGCATAAACTAACTGCATACATACTGAAATATGCTAATTATTTGCATGTTGCTTAATGTTACATTCCGTCAAACTTTAAAAAGTACAATGTACAAAGACACTTGACACTTAAATTCAGACTCTTTTGATTTGATAAGTGAATACTTTAGCAATATCAAAAGATAGTAAAATGTATAATGTGGTACAATAAGTATCTGTAAAATATTTAAAACTTCTAAAACATACCTGCAAATGATGGTGTCATTAACACGATACGTGTCATTTCTTAAGGCCTTCAAACTACACTCTCTGATGACTTCCATTACTTTGGTCATTCTTTTTTGACTTTCTGGAAACACATGTATTTCTTGCCTCTAAAGAAATATTTCTTCTCCAACTAATGCTTTATTACTCTGCCTTCTACAGTTGCAGTCGTACCCCATATCTTCTTCTATGCATCTAAGTGACATCAAGCTCTTTCGACGCTTTCCTGTGACAATGATTTATATTGTGTATGATGTTCTACCTCTAGGTAACAAACTAGGTTGTTTTACTTAACATATCAGTTTAGACGTAAAAGAACAAATGTTTATTTTTTAAATTCAAACAATCACACGTAAGTAATTTCGACGTACCGGTAGACCATTGTGATAATACCTTCAACAAAGTGACGTTTGAAATGCCTCTGGTGCAGCATATGTTTACAATAACATAATTATTACGTGCAAAATTAAATCTGATTGATGAAAAGTACATTAAAATTAAGTCATGGGCATTTTGTAGTGTAAAAGGCAATATTTCTTAATGCTTTCACGAGCTTATTTTTCAAAGACGGGTGTACGTGTCCGTTTCCTGATTTTAGAGGTTGGTGTATGTGTGATGTTCGTTATTTCTAAAAATGTTTTTAACAATATATTTCATAACAGTTTACAAGTTTGGCGGCATAAAACAAACATAAATCAACTCAGTATGAATACTCAGTACTTATTTGATAAACATTTCAGATGACGTGCCTTCATTTAATAAATGATAGAGAATTTGGGGAAATGGTGTATTTAAAGAAATGCAAGTAATTGAAAGAATTTCTTACCTGATCTTTCCTTTGATACTGCACCAGTGAACAGTGATCTGTATAAATCATTGTCCATTACTAAAGAGTTTTCTATACACAAAGATACAGTCTAACATTGTTTACAGCGAACTAGCCGTCTTATGTCAGAAAACTCCACCCACTTGAGGTAAAGGTTATTTACCGTTGGCTACAATTCTTTGACTGGCACTTAGGATTAAGAAGTTGACCAGAACGAGCCGACGTATGAGATACCGCATCTTTCAAACACTCATATTTTACGTTTCCCAATTTGTATTCTACAAACCAAGCTGCAAAATTGCATACTTTCGTTTTACAGTATTCTGCAGGGGAGCAATTACACGCGATAAGTTTAATTATCTTTGAAATCATTCTTTCATTTTTCATTCTTTGAAAAAGACAGCACTGGGCCAGTTTGCCATATTACCGGCCAGGATGGTAGAGCGACACGAACCCGTGACCATCAGTCAGTGAAAGATTATAGTGTTTACAAGCCAGCTAGCTTACCACCCAATAAAAGAGATCTAATTGTTTTTATTGCTCAATTATGTTGTTGACAAAAGAAGACATTACATGTAGATTCAAATACTTCCTCGGAACAAACAAAAAGCAACACATACACTGATGTACAGTAACTGCGTAGCTGGGATTTGAAATAATATCATATACCGAAATCATGTGGGGTTTTCTTCCTATCGGTTAAAGTGTTTGTTTTCGCAACACTGTTGATTTGAATAACACACTAAATATTTAATATTTGTTATACCATACAACTTTTCAAGAAACCAAATAAATATACAGGATTGAAAAGTAAGTTGAAGGATATTTTGTATTTTCTAATAAAATAATATAGTTTCGCTTGAGACAACACATTTATTAGAATATATCAAATAAGAGGACAATGACAATAAAAAGGTAATGATTTAAGAAAAATGCGGGGAGGGACAGCATTAGTATTAACAGATAAGTAATGTTTTCTTTGGTCATGTCACACACTTAAAGACAATTAAAATGTCCTTCATAAGTGACCCCCCCCAAACCGCAGGTGGTCAAATATCTTAATCGTTTTATTGCCCCTTATCAGTTTTAATCCTCTCTGATTAGGTCCAGCAGCGTGTCAGTAGACTTGATATGTAGTACAATAGTAGAACCATAAATTTTATTGATTTGTACAGATAATTGATTTATAACTTATTTCCTGTTGTTTATATAAACTGTTTTATATAATAATGACATTTTACTTTTATTGAAGGATATGAAAAATATTTTAGATAAATGCAGTTAACTGTGATTTTAAAGTTATACTGAGAAAGTTAATATGCTCAAGTAATTAAGCACCTTCCTGTGGTGTGGCATGAATGCATTTTTGATGTATAAAGAATCCTTCTATTTATTTCTTTGTAAATTATAAGTGCAACTGAACACTTCTTCTAACTGTAAAATAAGCTAAAACATCTAATCTTAGTGATAATTGGTTTGTTGTAAGAGTAATTGATTGAGTATTTAAAACATTGCTCAATCTAACTTTGAAATCACAGTTATTTTTCAGTAATCTAAAAGTAAAAAAAATAGTTTATGTTTCTGTCATATAAGAAAATAATTTTGATATAATAACTAAGTGTTGATTTTTTTATAATCTAATTTGACTGGGAATTACATACCTAAAAGATAACTGATAAAATATAATAATAACATCTTATGAAGGTCTTAAAATTTATGTATAACTAACATCCCTTTCCTACATTATCTGTACATAATGTAAGGAAGTTATACAGTAGCTGAATATGATAAACAGAAGCTAGTCTACCAGTGACCAGTAATGTTAATTGACATCTACTGTGAATTCGCTGTGAATTCGCATGGCTGACTGGACCCCTGTGGTGAATACCCCACATTCCTGTTCAATTGTCTTTAAGCACGTTTGGACGTTGACAATTATGTCCTTATCACTAGATGAACGAAGGCCTCCCTATAACAAAACAAATGTACCTTATTATACTATGTTATATTTAATTATTTGCATATTTCAATAAACTTCTGCTTTGAATTATGTTCGAACGCCCACAGAATATCCACACAATTACTAACTGAATGACTAACTTACTAAAATAAATCAGTGACTGACTGACTGAATGGCTGACTGAATGACTTACTTACTAAAATAAATCACTGACTGTCTGACTGTTCATTCATTCTTTCATTCTTCCATTCCTTCATGAGTATCAGTCAATCAATCTAAAAAGACAGTAATTATTAAGAAAGTCGTATTTCTTTGTACAATACATAACATGCGACACACATTTCGGCGCTAAATAATGCTTATTACAACAGAAGTACCGCTTCTCCTGAATCTGTGAATGACCCTGGCAACGTAAAACGGCTTTTGACATTGTTAACGAAGAAACAACTATGGTTTTATCAACCGTCACTACTACCACCCTGGTATTAGTGATAAATGAAAGTATTGGAAAAAAGCTTACATTATTTTTTAAAAAGCTAGAAGACCGTCTATAATTATGTTGAATAGAAATTTGTTTTTAATTACAATAAACAATATGTTGGTGGCGTACATGCTTGTAAGGAATATTCATAAAACATAACTTTTGTCTTTTACATTATAAAATGAACATACGAATACTAAAACTTTTGATGGATGAATATTAAACTGAAATTGAGGTGTAACATATCTTGTAAACAAGTTTTGTCTTCACTTCTGTCGCCACTCTGTGTACATTGCAAACCAACAGTTGACGAACATTATAATAATGACCTACAAAACCTTTTTCATTTAACATTCACTACCACGTGCATTTTGTTTCATGAAATCATTTAAGTCAAATAAGACTTTATACATATGTTCACAACATAATGTCACTGATTTTATATCTGTCTAATTGCATTGCATAAACTAACTGCATACATACTGAAATATGCTAATTATTTGCATGTTGCTTAATGTTACATTCCGTCAAACTTTAAAAGTACAATGTACAAAGACACTTGACACTTAAATTCAGACTCTTTTGATTTGATAAGTGAATACTTTAGCAATATCAAAAGATAGTAAAATGTATAATGTGGTACAATAAGTATCTGTAAAATATTTAAAACTTCTAAAACATACCTGCAAATGATGGTGTCATTAACACGATACGTGTCATTTCTTAAGGCCTTCAAACTACACTCTCTGATGACTTCCATTACTTTGGTCATTCTTTTTTGACTTTCTGGAAACACATGTATTTCTTGCCTCTAAAGAAATATTTCTTCTCCAACTAATGCTTTATTACTCTGCCTTCTACAGTTGCAGTCGTACCCCATATCTTCTTCTATGCATCTAAGTGACATCAAGCTCTTTCGACGCTTTCCTGTGACAATGATTTATATTGTGTATGATGTTCTACCTCTAGGTAACAAACTAGGTTGTTTTACTTAACATATCAGTTTAGACGTAAAAGAACAAATGTTTATTTTTTAAATTCAAACAATCACACGTAAGTAATTTCGACGTACCGGTAGACCATTGTGATAATACCTTCAACAAAGTGACGTTTGAAATGCCTCTGGTGCAGCATATGTTTACAATAACATAATTATTACGTGCAAAATTAAATCTGATTGATGAAAAGTACATTAAAATTAAGTCATGGGCATTTTGTAGTGTAAAAGGCAATATTTCTTAATGCTTTCACGAGCTTATTTTTCAAAGACGGGTGTACGTGTCCGTTTCCTGATTTTAGAGGTTGGTGTATGTGTGATGTTCGTTATTTCTAAAAATGTTTTTAACAATATATTTCATAACAGTTTACAAGTTTGGCGGCATAAAACAAACATAAATCAACTCAGTATGAATACTCAGTACTTATTTGATAAACATTTCAGATGACGTGCCTTCATTTAATAAATGATAGAGAATTTGGGGAAATGGTGTATTTAAAGAAATGCAAGTAATTGAAAGAATTTCTTACCTGATCTTTCCTTTGATACTGCACCAGTGAACAGTGATCTGTATAAATCATTGTCCATTACTAAAGAGTTTTCTATACACAAAGATACAGTCTAACATTGTTTACAGCGAACTAGCCGTCTTATGTCAGAAAACTCCACCCACTTGAGGTAAAGGTTATTTACCGTTGGCTACAATTCTTTGACTGGCACTTAGGATTAAGAAGTTGACCAGAACGAGCCGACGTATGAGATACCGCATCTTTCAAACACTCATATTTTACGTTTCCCAATTTGTATTCTACAAACCAAGCTGCAAAATTGCATACTTTCGTTTTACAGTATTCTGCAGGGGAGCAATTACACGCGATAAGTTTAATTATCTTTGAAATCATTCTTTCATTTTTCATTCTTTGAAAAAGACAGCACTGGGCCAGTTTGCCATATTACCGGCCAGGATGGTAGAGCGACACGAACCCGTGACCATCAGTCAGTGAAAGATTATAGTGTTTACAAGCCAGCTAGCTTACCACCCAATAAAAGAGATCTAATTGTTTTTATTGCTCAATTATGTTGTTGACAAAAGAAGACATTACATGTAGATTCAAATACTTCCTCGGAACAAACAAAAAGCAACACATACACTGATGTACAGTAACTGCGTAGCTGGGATTTGAAATAATATCATATACCGAAATCATGTGGGGTTTTCTTCCTATCGGTTAAAGTGTTTGTTTTCGCAACACTGTTGATTTGAATAACACACTAAATATTTAATATTTGTTATACCATACAACTTTTCAAGAAACCAAATAAATATACAGGATTGAAAAGTAAGTTGAAGGATATTTTGTATTTTCTAATAAAATAATATAGTTTCGCTTGAGACAACACATTTATTAGAATATATCAAATAAGAGGACAATGACAATAAAAAGGTAATGATTTAAGAAAAATGCGGGGAGGGACAGCATTAGTATTAACAGATAAGTAATGTTTTCTTTGGTCATGTCACACACTTAATGCGTATCGGGAACTATTTCAGGACACTAACCATTTGAAAGTAATAACGAGAAAATGATTAAAAGTGTCGTCGACTTGACGAAAAGTACATAAATCATAAAAAGTTTTATGTAGGCCTATATACGGTGGTACATATGATAAATGAAAGATATGTATACTTATTCAATTCAAATAAAGTCAAACATATTCAAACCCAAGTTATGCTGCTCAACTATATGCGAAATAATTTGCAATAACGAATTGCAAAACTGTAAAACATTCACCAAAGCTACATGAATTTTATACGGAAACGTATATTGACCCCCTTTATATATGTCCTACATTTGCTCAAGTTATCAAGATATGTGTATATTATCTACATAATTTTTATTCATATCAATTTATATACGATATTTCTTTTAAGTTACAGCAAGGATCGATCTTATGTTTAAAACTCTCCTAAACAATGGAATATAACTCGACGATTATACAGTATTTAGTAAAAGTGTGCTTGCATAGCGTATATCACGTAATAGGGTAAACAAACAAAACGTTTACCAATACAAACGATATGGAAAAACTATTAAAGTGACCAGTAGTGTAGTATGCATTCATCAAGATGGAGTAAAAAAGAAAGTAAATAGTACAAATTCAAATATAACGAAGCTATACCCTCAGTGAATTTCTAAGTAACGACTGGAATGAAAGAGCGTTTGCACACAATTAAATAACTGTCAAATTCGTCTCATGAGTAAGTAGCATATCACACAAAACACAACAAAGATTCAGGTATTTTACTTTTTTATTTACGGGTAAGTATTCAAAGCGAAAGACTGGCAAACCACTTAATTTGTAAGGCGGGCGTTAAGCTCGTGATCGGTTAGTAACTTTACCAACATGTACAAGACAATCATTTTTTTTCATATTTATTGGTTCTATTGTATACTGTACAAGTTTCAACTTTTCAGACGATACATGTATTTAATGGACATAAAATGCATAACAACGTATCTCTTTGAAAGAAGATATCGTCTCATGAAAAAGAAATATCTGAAGAACTGTCTGACATATCATTAAAGCAATATACATGTATATCATTAGATATCCAAAGGGCATTTATCAAATTATAATTATCATGTCATATGAGAAATATCTCTCAAATGCAGGGGTGTCTTTGTAAGACAGAAAGATATCTTTCTAGTAAAAAAGATACCTCTGTGTGGCTTCAAAACAGAGATATCTGTCATGATTAGATAGATATCTCCATATATTTTAGGCATTGGTATTTGTATGTTTAACCGATATATCTGGGTTAACAACAGATATGTCTTTTGTAAGGATATTTTTGATTAAGTAGCGGAGATATTTTAGTTAGATGGAACTATATCTCAATTAACCGAAGAGATATGTTGTAACACATATCAGTGTTGTATTGGGTGATATCTTTCAAAACATGAGATATAGTTATATCAAAAGAAACAGTATCTCTAATAATTTATAGAATATCTCTTAAATCAGACAGATATATCTTTTTGAATTTGCAATTTCATTACCTTATCTAGTAACAAGTAAGTTGATGTACCTGTGTAAAGATACGTGAAATGACTATATACTAGACTTATAAATGCTTATGTGTGTTTAGATTATTACATTAAGCAAATTAATTTGGGTCTTGGAAAATCTTTGTATGTATCCGAGTTCTATAAGTTTATTTTTAAATCAGTATTAGCTAAATAGTTGAATTCATTTTGTCTTATTGCCATAATGAATTGTTTTGCATTTGAAAAATATCTTATGAAATGCAGGGAATACTTAACGTGTCACCAAATTACATTATACCTTGTGAACCTTTTCGTGTAACATTAAACTGTATATTGATAAGGTGTTTAGATATTTATGAGTTTTCTATAATATTTAGCTTAGTATATCTCTAAGAAATATTTTTTTCCGTCAGTAGTTTTGTTAAATATTCTATACATGCTTACTTCATTATCTTTTTATGGCAAAAGAAACATGCTTTAGCAATTCATTAGCTATATTCTCTAATTAGCAGTTCAACAATGTATTTCCCTAAATATATCATTCTATATTATAACTGTTAAAGCTTACACTGAACATACCATGATTTACTTAACTTATTATGCAGTGTAAATGTATGATTCACAAATAAAGTTTGCAAACATAATGTTGTATCCTACATCCATTTTATCAGCACCATGGGAAAATAATCCCCAAAATGTTCTGACCACAAGTAATTAATAGCTACATCATGCTACATCATGCTGGGCAGTGGTAATGGCCACTTGATTATCACCATGAAGATATCAATTACATGCCAGATTAATAACTTGCTGGAGAAACCTTGGTCCTAGCACTGTTACACAGGTGTTGCATTTCAAATCCAAATCGTTGAAGGATGCGAGATGAGGGTTTTATGGCCCATGCATAACAAAAGTTAATGGTAAGGTGCCAATCACAGATGAACGTTTTCAATGTCTACCAATCTCGGTCTTCTAATAAATAATTCAAGATACAGAAAGTGAGGTTTTACAGAATTTACAAAAGTTTGAATTGTGCCTCACTTTGATTTCATGGAGTCACACGGAATCCGACTTAATATTACTATCGTAAGTCAATGATTATCTATAAATTAATGGTATTTGAAATTAGTATCATGTCAGGTTGAGGTATCTATAACAAATCTAATTCATTGATTGGGATTTGATCCATCGATTACCTCCAGGTAACACGCTGGAAAAGCTTTTCTTGCAAATCGGGTCGGCATTTCCGGTGATTTTGTCCATACCGGAAAAACCGGTCTGGCACCCCTCCTATGCCAGACGACTTTCATGAATTACGTATGACGTATCGTTATAAACATTGTGACGTCACTTTTCTAAACACAACGCCAGAAAATCCTTTGTTTTTCATGATAATTCCTCATTTTGATAAGTCAGCATTTAGAAATCTACTTTAAAGTGCAAGACGGTTTACAAGAAAAAGTTTCCATCAAAGTTTCCATCATGAGACACTTTGCTCAGATGGAAATATCCGTCACCAGCGGGGACTCGGCAGAGCTTCGTTTCCAGCAAAACAGTTACCCTCGGTGACGGATATTTCGATCTGAACCTCGTGCTCATGACATAAATTATTAAGCTAGCTGATCATTATTCGCTGACTTAAAATATTTGCTTCAATGCTAGTCTCAGCTACTGCTACTTAGCTACGGCTTTTGTGTCACTGCTATAACCAACTTCTACTACTGCAAAGTTCGTACAGTCACATTTCATATGTTTCATCATCGTTTATAACTTTTCATTTCAGTTCTCTCTTTTTTCACATCGGATTTTCTCCGGATCAAACGCAAACACTTTCAATCAGAACGCGTAGTCTAACTAAACAGCTATTTTAAATAATATTCATGTATGGTAATATTCTGTAACACAAAAAACGTGACACTCGCGGCAGCTTTTTGTCTTAATCTTACCTTTATTATTATGTGAGAACGTTTGTAATTAAAGTCTAGCACAAGAAATCAATAATCACATAATCATGTATAAAATCATAAACTGACATGCTATTGTTTCATACTGTGTATTTTATACATCAAACTGGAATATGCTAGTATGTCATTTCAAAAGCAATCTTCAGTTTGAGTGTCAATCGCTATCAGTTGAATAGTGTGATGTTGATGTTACCAGAAGCGCAATAACATAAATAAATATGCTGAATTTTCCTAGATAGTTCATACCTTTTCAAAAAAAAAAATCTGCAAACTTATCTTAAAGTTCAATTTGCAAACGTACATGCAATGCAATACAAATACAGAAGCATTGGTATTTTGTTTGGGGGACGGGTACGCTCCCTCGCCCCCTCGCCCCCTCGCCCCGAATCTCCTTACGATTCCTCTCAGAAGTTCCATTCCCACATTATTCCATCGCTGGACTACTTTTCAGGAGCCGACGACCGAAGCCGGCTCTGTATCGATAAAAATTGTTACTACTGTATTTAATATATATAAGCGATGCAAAAACAATGTGTATTTTGAAAGACTTCTGCCAGGACTATAGACATAAATTGACAAAATCTAGATGCAAAATACGACCACCTAAGGACATTTCGACGTCAAAATTCTTTTATTTTACGGATTGCAGTGACATAAAAGGCCAACCCATACTGAAAAAAGTAAGACAAAAAGTACATTTGGGTGTTCTAATTTTGTAGATAAATGCTCGTTGGATACATTGCTAATCTTTTAAAGATATTTACCAGGGCGTATTGGCTTAATTCACATTTATGCGTACATTTGTCCGCTTGATGACGTTTGGACGTCGTTTGTCTACCACCGTAATGTACATTCAAGCTAGTTCAATACATTCAAATTTACCAATCGAGAGAAAATATCACCTTCTAAACAGCACATTTTGAATTTTCATTTTTCGATACCTCGGAACAGAGTTATAAAGGAAAACGCACGATACTGCACATGCATAAACTGTGTCGCTAGGTGGCGTCTTAACGTCACTTTGTTGCCAGGTAACCGACATCAAAATGAAATAAAGTTGTGATTCCGTACCGGCCGTTACTCCAAGTGTAATCCCTCCTGGTTTCAAGTCAATCTGACGAAAGTTTATTTTGGCCGAGAAACAGCGCAATATGACTTCCCGCGCACTTTTTTGACGCGACACTGTAGACAAGAGGTACTAGAAAGTATCGTAGGTAGATTGATGCTGAGAAGTCATAGGACGGACTTAATACATGTAGGCAGGCACGCGAACACACAGGAAGACAGATACACAAACATAACGCTACTCTTTTTGTTCCAATCCCTTTACTGCTTTATAGGAATCATTAGTGTAATGCATTGATTTTTGCGCGCGTTTTGTGAATTAGACCACAGAAGCGTCAAAAGGCCTTAAACTGGTCAACAAACAGCCTTGATAAACGTATGGCATCCCATAAATTCGAAATTTAATGGGCACATTATGTTGTAAATGAAAGAATGGCAACTAATGATACTTGTTTTACACCATTTGCTGAACATTGCTGTGATTGACCATCTGTTTTCTCAGTGAACAGTATAAACAGTTTTGCCAGACATACAATAACGGGATGTTGACACTATCTTGTTCATCTAAACGGTTTAGAATAATTTGTAACTGGCAGAATTTTCTTCATGTTCAATTTCAGTTATTAAAATATGTTACGTGATGATCAAGTAATATGCTTTAAATATGTAAAAGTAACTCAAACTTTAGTTGTTTTCGTGCCCCTTTTCTCTTTTTATTTTAGTATATCTTAAAAATTAGTAACTGAATCTTGGATGTATTTTGTAGATAACGTATCGAATCACTTCAGTTTATTTAAAGTTTTTTTTTTCAATTTAACAACCGATGCCTAAACTAAGTTAATACTGCAAACCAGCTAGAATACTGACTTTTTGTAAGCAATGTCCTTGAGTATAATGTTCCATTCCTCATAAAGATTAGAATTGTATACCTTTTTAATAGTTGTTAAATTTCATGGATGGAATATATTTAATTTTTTGATACATACCATAAATGTATTTGAATATAAGTCAGAAATGCAGTCTTAACTTGGTATTTTCACTTACCTGTAACATGTGGTAAATTGAAAATAATGTAAATAATGAAATATGCCAAAAATTATATTGTATTATTAACTATTATTACAAATGCTCATTGGTAAGGGTCAGAAAAATGCATAAAGCAGAGACGTTCATGGGCAACTGTCTCAATTTATCGCTAAATACCAAAAGTTTTTTTATACAGATTGAGAAGTTGGATTTTATTTTTAGCTTACATGAATTTTAAATATGTACAAACTCAATATAGACTTGATAAGATGCAACCTTATATTGGAGTTCTACTGAAAAGGGGCTAACAGTGTTCTGTGTGGCAGTTGTAATACTAACAAGCTCCTTGAGTGTTATAATTCTAGAGTGTTTCAAAAAGTTATTGATGACTAACTGTTAAGGTGAAAGCATACTTTAACTTTTTTCTCTAGTTCACTTTTGAGTTTGGTACCAATATTTCTGATTCAGATCTATTATTTTATTTGACGCTATTTATATACATAACGTTACCATGACGTCGCAAACATAACCATGTTGCACCCTTTTTACGTCTGTCGTACGAAAACAACTCTTGTCTTACACTTACTGTACTGAGATCATTTGTTGACGTAAAACAATATACTTGGCATCAAAAAGCTATTAAAATTGCCTTCATGGTAATTTACTCAGAATTAATTTGCGTTACAAAAAGGGACAACAAAATGCCATTTTCCTTTTCCGAATTTATCAACACAAAAATGGCTATGCTCGAAATTTGCCTTTTACTAAAATGTTTACTTAATGCACGCGAAAAAGTTAGAAACTCTAACCATTTCGTATTTTATCAAAAAACGGGGATGTCGGTAACTATGCGTTATTCTAGCGTAACTGGTGAACAGTTTAGAAAATGCATAATAAAATTTAGGATAGACTGTTCCTGATTTTTTTTATTACAATCACATGAAATATTAGTTTTCACGAAAGATTTGTATTTCGTGAATACATTTATATACTCACCCAATACTACTTATGGCTGAGTATTGACTTGCATTAAAAGAGGTATTACTTGAAATATCTACATATAATATGGTAATGGATGTATGCCGGAAGTGAGATGCCGTAGTGTTAAGGTACATACTCTGACTCCTAACTCGGATGTAGTAGGTTTGAATCCCAGCATATTGATTTGACCGAGACCTCCACAAATCCCTTCTTTTGCCATGATCAGAATTCCAGGAAGCAGCCATCTAGAGTAGCTGATACATGTATCAGTTGCAGGAACATCTTGTACTATCCACTTTTGAAATAACTCACGGATTTGCCTTTCCACGAAGGGTATGTGCCGGGCAGATTAATTCAAGAGAGCGAATGGCACTCCAAGCCGTAGATATTTTCGATACTTATCAGTTTTAGTTATCAAAACTGTCATAGCCCCTACGAACCTTTTAAATTTAGGCGGTAATGAATAGTGGCTTTTTTAAAACTCTTTCACCTGATATGTGTCATACATATACAATATATCATGCATATTTAGACTTATTTTAAGTTGAAATCATCGAATATTGAAAGTAGATCTTCATGTACATTGTAATAATATGCGGAAGATGTCAGAATTAATTGCTACGGATACACTGAAAATTTACGTTATCACGTGGACTAATGACGTAAGTGAGATGAAGTTAGCCTGCATTTATTGTTTTGTCTCTGGGATTCTAAACACTGTGGCGGTTAGTCCTAAAACATCTGGGTGTATGATATGCTAAGATTAACTTTCACAAATAAAAACAATATTTAGATTCTTAATCATAAGTGTTGCATGCGATTCATGTATTCTACTTTCATTTCTATGTTTTATGCAACAAAAATAGTGTGAATTAAAAAAGTCGGGAGGAGCTAATTCCGTGTCCGAAACACAACTTACTTTTCCGAGTGTTTTAATCATATTTAAGCATTTTGATTTGTTGTAGAAATACACCATAATCGTATCAAAATAAGTTTAAATCAACATAATATGATAAATTTCATTATAGTGTATGTAGAAATATGCCACGTTAAATACCCTAGCTTTCTTGAACCACAAACACATGTACGGACACACTTTGGTGGGGAGTTTTTTGTCATTTAATTATCCATGATTATAAAAGAATTAACATAATATGGCAAAATTTCATTATGATTAAAAGGGTAAGTGTACTGTAAGCAGAAAAAAGCCACGGTACACTTTAGCTTTGTTGAAACACAAAGATTGGCTGATGAGTTTTCTGTCATTTAATTCTTCATGATTATTTCGTAGAGGATGATACTTGAGATACTAACTGAGCTTTTGACTCGTGTCTTGTTTCAGTTTAAGGGTCTCAATGACACGACAACAAATGTGTGCCATCGCAATCAAGTTTGTTTCATTATTTCCAACTTATTATTATCAATACACTGTCATTGGCCCACTATTATTTACAAGACTGTGTATATCAGAGGATAGGCGATTGTTCAAACATTTCAAAGGCCTAAAAGTCCGGGATTTCTCTTCGATTCACAGAATTCTAACTTATCTGGCATGTAATTTTATATGACTTTTAGCAATAAAACCTCAATTAATCAGAGCAAATTTAAATGTTCCCAAGCGGTACCCTATAAACTGAGTTTACTTTAGTAGCTGTTCGTGTTGTTTTCTGCCTATACATTTTATGTTGCATGCTAAATCGTTGTACAATTAATCCAACAAAAGTGTGCTGAGCAGACGGTGACTTATATAATTAGTCTGGCAAATGTCTGTGAGGTTATCTTTCAAATATTTTATTTTTAAAACGTTTGACATTGAAAAAACGTTTGCTAAAAATTACAAATGCGTGCAAAGCAATGAAAAAGTGTAATGCACTAACCATCACATATTAGACACATTCATACGTAATTCATACAGTTAGATAGTTGCCAAGTAGCGGTGACTTTTAGCCATTTAAGCTCGCTGCTAACCGCATTAGACATATCACATTATATACAGGTGACCGTAAATAAATATATATATAATAAACAAAATAAGAAACTTCTTCCAAGTTTGTTTGAACATAACTGGACGAAAACCAAACAGGGGACTCATTGTATTATAATTTTTTTTTATGCCTTTAAATAGTGTTTCACGATGTATCGTTTGCTGAAAAAATAATGATCAAAGGTTAGCAGATAATGAGGGAATTTTTGACCAAGTGACGTAGGGGTTAAAAACAAAAATGAAACTTAATAACGGGTTTTTTAGTAGGATAGTCAAAAACTATTTTCATGGTTTAACACTATGGTCAAAAAGAAATATCTTCTAAACAGATAAAAAAAAATGGTTATATATTTGGTTAATTCATATATTTGTATCTTAAAATTTTGAACAGTAATATAACTGGTGAGAGTGGCATGAGCAATGTTGAACTTCTGCACAGATAATTAATGGCCCTGGTCTGACCGATAAAAAGGTCAGATATAATTACCTCAAGCAGAGTGTATAACTGCACATTGGAAAGCCAGAAATCCTATCAGTATCAGGCATGTGCTCTAGAGTGTAACCCCCAACTGAAGAAATTGACCAATCAGATGCCGCGTAGCTCCAGTATCGCGTATTTACTTTTTGTAGTAGTACAAGGGAACGGTTTTGCCACTGAAAGAAGTCGACATGTACCTAAGAATGACCAATGTTTACGATTTTTCTGACGACAGCAATTCAACAGACGGTAAGTTATTTAATTACTGTTTTATTAAAATGAGTTATAATTCTATGAAAGTTACCAATATCTTATATACTTTGATTAATCGATAATCTTTCCGCTTATTTTGGAAATAAATGGGCAGGTTGTGTGAAAATATATTGTGCACCGAGTTTGATGCGTTTGCGATTAATTTGAATGATAGACTTAGAAACTGTCTAAATGCTAGGATATAATGTACAATACCACGACTATCATGAAACAAATCGTATCGCCGCCGTATAGTCGGCAGTCATTTTGTTCATACCAGCATTACAAGTTCTAAAATATTTAGAACACAAGAACACATACCATCAAATTTATTTGGAAAATATATCAATTTCTCTAGCCTAGTTACCTGCCAACAAATTATAACAACGTTTGGAATGTATATTCGAACAAATTACGGTCAATATCTTTCAAATAAGTAATAGACATTGGACTTTAACTTAAAGAATCATTAATTCAATTCAGAAGTTCGATTATTGAACATACATTGTACCTTCCGGACAATATTTTGTAAAAGTTGTAAAGTAAGACAATAAATGAGCACTAAATTAGTATCAAATCTTATTTTTTATCAGGCTGAGTTCCGTGTGAGAGAAAGGGTATGGGCATACTATGCTGAGATAGGCACATACTATCCAGCCACAATCCTGAAAGCTCAAAGTGATAATGGTATGTTGAATTGCGCAAAAGATTTTATCAATTTCACTTTACGAAAATCAGCTTAAGTTAAATGTAATCGGTAACTTATAACTTGAGACATTTTAGAAATGTTTTCCATTACAGTCAGTTTTATGTAGAATATTCTGATAAAATTGCCTATTACGAATCACGTAGGAGTCTTTAATATACATGTACTTGACTTATGGATACTGATCGAAAATAGTTAATGACATAGGACAACAATTGTGTGTTCTTAATGAAAAGTAAGTAACAACTTCAACACATGACAGCACCGGTCTCAAGTTCTTCTTTCTTGTTTCAGTCTACAGAGTTAAATGGATTGAAAATAAAATGGAGCGAAACCTAACAGCGGAAGAAATAACAAAATTTAATAAGGCAGATCAACGACCCGATTTTAATAGGAACAAACATAAAAGAACGGACACTAAGGACACTGAAAGTCTAAACATGTTGAGGAGTGACACAGACAGGGACACAAATGCGGTGTTTCGAAATAAAGGTTTCATCATTACAAGTGTCGGTCATACAGAAGAACATTGTAAGAATATTAAGTGAGCTGTACGATTCATGTTTTCCGGCATCAAAGCCGAATTCGGCTAAGGTAGTTTTGCGATTCAAATGTTTTCTCTGCAGCTTAACCGAATTCGGTTACGGTAGTTTTGACGCTATGATTTCGTCAGTTGTACGGATTATACATGTAATATAGGGGACTAACCAATCTAATAGATGTAAAATATCATCAATATTAATTTGTTAGTATCACAACCCCATTTAAGCACTGCCAATATGATGGCCGAATTCGATTAAGTGTGCTGTATGATGCATGTTTTTCCTCCCAAAAAACAAGATTTCGCAAAAAAAAAAATTTTTTTTTTTTTTTAATTTTTTTTTCCCCCCAAAAAAAGCATTTTTTTTTTTTTTTTTTTTCTTTTTTTTTTTTTTTTTTTTTTTAAAAAAATTAAAGGGTTTTTTTTTGTTTTAAAAAAAAAAAAAATTTGATTAAAAAAAAAAAATTATTTTTTTATAAAAAAAAAAAAAAACAAGAAAAAAAATATTTTTTTTTTTTTTTTTTTTTTTTTTTTTAAAAAAAAAAAAAAATTTTTTTTTTTTTTTTTTTTTTTTTTTTTTTTTTTTTTTTTAAAATAAATAATTTTTTTTTTTTTTTTTTTTTTTTTTTTTTAATAAAAAAAAAAAAAAAAAAAAATTTTTTTTTTTTTTTTTTTAATATTTTTTTATATATTTTTTTTTTTTTTTTTTTTTTTTTTTTTTTTTTTTTTTTTTTTTTTTTTTTTCCCCACCCCCCCAAAGGGAGGGGGGAAAAAAAAATAAGAAAAAAAAAAAAAAAAAAGTTAGTATTATAATATATGGAAGACAAACGCAGTTCAGCGCACAATCGAGTCGGGGCAACTTTGAAATAGTTCCAAACTTACTCACAAGCAGTCGAAAGCACAGAAATATTGCCTACCTGACGGGTCACATGTTGGACTTCCACTCCAAGTAGCATCGGCTTGGCAAATAATCGTTGCACTTCCTATGATGTTGTATCCACTATCGCACGTTATCTCCACCACTGAACCATAGGCAAAGTTCGTGTCATTCGCAGAACCAGATGATGGCGTAGGATCACTGCAGTCTAGAATATGAAACGAGTATTACATACAATAATAGCACACATTTGTATTAATATCTGATGGAAACATTCCGTTCTTTGCTTCCAGCATAACACCTACGAATGAAACTTAACGACTTCTTCAGTACTAGCAGGTTCTGCGAAATACATTCTTTACGCAGGCATTTACCATAGACATAGCCAGCAAAACACATTCAAAGAACTGAAGGAATTTTCTACTCATCAACTATATGAGACTACTTCGGAACTGTTACAACTACGCCAATTATCACTGAGTGGAATGAAACAACTTACTTTTAATGTCGCAGCTTGGAAGGATGGTCCAGTTACCGTCGTCCTGACAAGTAACAAACGCATTTCCATTAAGCGTGTAGCCGTCTACACAAGCCATTATAGCTATCTCGTTGTATGTGGTGCCTTTGGGAGTTTCAGCTGTTTCTCCGTTGGTGATGGACGGTGCCAAACAATCTGAAACAATCAAATGTTAAGCGTTAATTCATCAATTGTCTCTACAAAAACGTATAAGTGATATAAAATGTTTTAGTCGTTCACTCAGTACTCGCTGTAAAAGCTGCTGACGGTCACCTAACATTAAACAATATGAAAATAACTGTGTTTAAAATATGAAAATCATGTAACGCCATTTGATCATGTACATACCGACGATGGTGCACGTTGCAGCAGTAGCGTTCCAGCCGGAATCAGTGCAGGTGACCGTTTCTTCTCCAGTAAAGTTGTAACCAGTATTACAGGACTGCGTTGCTGTTTGTCCAAGTGTTGTTCCTGATGCTGCAGTGAACTGTCCGTTAGAGATAGTCCGTGCTCCACAGTCTGCAAAAGCAAACATTACACAATGATATATATATTGATACGGCGAGACATGTACGATAAGAGAAACGTCGCGGATTTATATATATGGAAGACAAACGCAGTTCAGCGCACAATCGAGTCGGGGCAACTTTGAAATAGTTCCAAACTTACTCACAAGCAGTCGAAAGCACAGAAATATTGCCTACCTGACGGGTCACATGTTGGACTTCCACTCCAAGTAGCATCGGCTTGGCAAATAATCGTTGCACTTCCTATGATGTTGTATCCACTATCGCACGTTATCTCCACCACTGAACCATAGGCAAAGTTCGTGTCATTCGCAGAACCAGATGATGGCGTAGGATCACTGCAGTCTAGAATATGAAACGAGTATTACATACAATAATAGCACACATTTGTATTAATATCTGATGGAAACATTCCGTTCTTTGCTTCCAGCATAACACCTACGAATGAAACTTAACGACTTCTTCAGTACTAGCAGGTTCTGCGAAATACATTCTTTACGCAGGCATTTACCATAGACATAGCCAGCAAAACACATTCAAAGAACTGAAGGAATTTTCTACTCATCAACTATATGAGACTACTTCGGAACTGTTACAACTACGCCAATTATCACTGAGTGGAATGAAACAACTTACTTTTAATGTCGCAGCTTGGAAGGATGGTCCAGTTACCGTCGTCCTGACAAGTAACAAACGCATTTCCATTAAGCGTGTAGCCGTCTACACAAGCCATTATAGCTATCTCGTTGTATGTGGTGCCTTTGGGAGTTTCAGCTGTTTCTCCGTTGGTGATGGACGGTGCCAAACAATCTGAAACAATCAAATGTTAAGCGTTAATTCATCAATTGTCTCTACAAAAACGTATAAGTGATATAAAATGTTTTAGTCGTTCACTCAGTACTCGCTGTAAAAGCTGCTGACGGTCACCTAACATTAAACAATATGAAAATAACTGTGTTTAAAATATGAAAATCATGTAACGCCATTTGATCATGTACATACCGACGATGGTGCACGTTGCAGCAGTAGCGTTCCAGCCGGAATCAGTGCAGGTGACCGTTTCTTCTCCAGTAAAGTTGTAACCAGTATTACAGGACTGCGTTGCTGTTTGTCCAAGTGTTGTTCCTGATGCTGCAGTGAACTGTCCGTTAGAGATAGTCCGTGCTCCACAGTCTGCAAAAGCAAACATTACACAATGATATATATATTGATACGGCGAGACATGTACGATAAGAGAAACGTCGCGGATTTATATATATGGAAGACAAACGCAGTTCAGCGCACAATCGAGTCGGGGCAACTTTGAAATAGTTCCAAACTTACTCACAAGCAGTCGAAAGCACAGAAATATTGCCTACCTGACGGGTCACATGTTGGACTTCCACTCCAAGTAGCATCGGCTTGGCAAATAATCGTTGCACTTCCTATGATGTTGTATCCACTATCGCACGTTATCTCCACCACTGAACCATAGGCAAAGTTCGTGTCATTCGCAGAACCAGATGATGGCGTAGGATCACTGCAGTCTAGAATATGAAACGAGTATTACATACAATAATAGCACACATTTGTATTAATATCTGATGGAAACATTCCGTTCTTTGCTTCCAGCATAACACCTACGAATGAAACTTAACGACTTCTTCAGTACTAGCAGGTTCTGCGAAATACATTCTTTACGCAGGCATTTACCATAGACATAGCCAGCAAAACACATTCAAAGAACTGAAGGAATTTTCTACTCATCAACTATATGAGACTACTTCGGAACTGTTACAACTACGCCAATTATCACTGAGTGGAATGAAACAACTTACTTTTAATGTCGCAGCTTGGAAGGATGGTCCAGTTACCGTCGTCCTGACAAGTAACAAACGCATTTCCATTAAGCGTGTAGCCGTCTACACAAGCCATTATAGCTATCTCGTTGTATGTGGTGCCTTTGGGAGTTTCAGCTGTTTCTCCGTTGGTGATGGACGGTGCCAAACAATCTGAAACAATCAAATGTTAAGCGTTAATTCATCAATTGTCTCTACAAAAACGTATAAGTGATATAAAATGTTTTAGTCGTTCACTCAGTACTCGCTGTAAAAGCTGCTGACGGTCACCTAACATTAAACAATATGAAAATAACTGTGTTTAAAATATGAAAATCATGTAACGCCATTTGATCATGTACATACCGACGATGGTGCACGTTGCAGCAGTAGCGTTCCAGCCGGAATCAGTGCAGGTGACCGTTTCTTCTCCAGTAAAGTTGTAACCAGTATTACAGGACTGCGTTGCTGTTTGTCCAAGTGTTGTTCCTGATGCTGCAGTGAACTGTCCGTTAGAGATAGTCCGTGCTCCACAGTCTGCAAAAGCAAACATTACACAATGATATATATATTGATACGGCGAGACATGTACGATAAGAGAAACGTCGCGGATTTATATATATGGAAGACAAACGCAGTTCAGCGCACAATCGAGTCGGGGCAACTTTGAAATAGTTCCAAACTTACTCACAAGCAGTCGAAAGCACAGAAATATTGCCTACCTGACGGGTCACATGTTGGACTTCCACTCCAAGTAGCATCGGCTTGGCAAATAATCGTTGCACTTCCTATGATGTTGTATCCACTATCGCACGTTATCTCCACCACTGAACCATAGGCAAAGTTCGTGTCATTCGCAGAACCAGATGATGGCGTAGGATCACTGCAGTCTAGAATATGAAACGAGTATTACATACAATAATAGCACACATTTGTATTAATATCTGATGGAAACATTCCGTTCTTTGCTTCCAGCATAACACCTACGAATGAAACTTAACGACTTCTTCAGTACTAGCAGGTTCTGCGAAATACATTCTTTACGCAGGCATTTACCATAGACATAGCCAGCAAAACACATTCAAAGAACTGAAGGAATTTTCTACTCATCAACTATATGAGACTACTTCGGAACTGTTACAACTACGCCAATTATCACTGAGTGGAATGAAACAACTTACTTTTAATGTCGCAGCTTGGAAGGATGGTCCAGTTACCGTCGTCCTGACAAGTAACAAACGCATTTCCATTAAGCGTGTAGCCGTCTACACAAGCCATTATAGCTATCTCGTTGTATGTGGTGCCTTTGGGAGTTTCAGCTGTTTCTCCGTTGGTGATGGACGGTGCCAAACAATCTGAAACAATCAAATGTTAAGCGTTAATTCATCAATTGTCTCTACAAAAACGTATAAGTGATATAAAATGTTTTAGTCGTTCACTCAGTACTCGCTGTAAAAGCTGCTGACGGTCACCTAACATTAAACAATATGAAAATAACTGTGTTTAAAATATGAAAATCATGTAACGCCATTTGATCATGTACATACCGACGATGGTGCACGTTGCAGCAGTAGCGTTCCAGCCGGAATCAGTGCAGGTGACCGTTTCTTCTCCAGTAAAGTTGTAACCAGTATTACAGGACTGCGTTGCTGTTTGTCCAAGTGTTGTTCCTGATGCTGCAGTGAACTGTCCGTTAGAGATAGTCCGTGCTCCACAGTCTGCAAAAGCAAACATTACACAATGATATATATATTGATACGGCGAGACATGTACGATAAGAGAAACGTCGCGGATTTATATATATGGAAGACAAACGCAGTTCAGCGCACAATCGAGTCGGGGCAACTTTGAAATAGTTCCAAACTTACTCACAAGCAGTCGAAAGCACAGAAATATTGCCTACCTGACGGGTCACATGTTGGACTTCCACTCCAAGTAGCATCGGCTTGGCAAATAATCGTTGCACTTCCTATGATGTTGTATCCACTATCGCACGTTATCTCCACCACTGAACCATAGGCAAAGTTCGTGTCATTCGCAGAACCAGATGATGGCGTAGGATCACTGCAGTCTAGAATATGAAACGAGTATTACATACAATAATAGCACACATTTGTATTAATATCTGATGGAAACATTCCGTTCTTTGCTTCCAGCATAACACCTACGAATGAAACTTAACGACTTCTTCAGTACTAGCAGGTTCTGCGAAATACATTCTTTACGCAGGCATTTACCATAGACATAGCCAGCAAAACACATTCAAAGAACTGAAGGAATTTTCTACTCATCAACTATATGAGACTACTTCGGAACTGTTACAACTACGCCAATTATCACTGAGTGGAATGAAACAACTTACTTTTAATGTCGCAGCTTGGAAGGATGGTCCAGTTACCGTCGTCCTGACAAGTAACAAACGCATTTCCATTAAGCGTGTAGCCGTCTACACAAGCCATTATAGCTATCTCGTTGTATGTGGTGCCTTTGGGAGTTTCAGCTGTTTCTCCGTTGGTGATGGACGGTGCCAAACAATCTGAAACAATCAAATGTTAAGCGTTAATTCATCAATTGTCTCTACAAAAACGTATAAGTGATATAAAATGTTTTAGTCGTTCACTCAGTACTCGCTGTAAAAGCTGCTGACGGTCACCTAACATTAAACAATATGAAAATAACTGTGTTTAAAATATGAAAATCATGTAACGCCATTTGATCATGTACATACCGACGATGGTGCACGTTGCAGCAGTAGCGTTCCAGCCGGAATCAGTGCAGGTGACCGTTTCTTCTCCAGTAAAGTTGTAACCAGTATTACAGGACTGCGTTGCTGTTTGTCCAAGTGTTGTTCCTGATGCTGCAGTGAACTGTCCGTTAGAGATAGTCCGTGCTCCACAGTCTGCAAAAGCAAACATTACACAATGATATATATATTGATACGGCGAGACATGTACGATAAGAGAAACGTCGCGGATTTATATATATGGAAGACAAACGCAGTTCAGCGCACAATCGAGTCGGGGCAACTTTGAAATAGTTCCAAACTTACTCACAAGCAGTCGAAAGCACAGAAATATTGCCTACCTGACGGGTCACATGTTGGACTTCCACTCCAAGTAGCATCGGCTTGGCAAATAATCGTTGCACTTCCTATGATGTTGTATCCACTATCGCACGTTATCTCCACCACTGAACCATAGGCAAAGTTCGTGTCATTCGCAGAACCAGATGATGGCGTAGGATCACTGCAGTCTAGAATATGAAACGAGTATTACATACAATAATAGCACACATTTGTATTAATATCTGATGGAAACATTCCGTTCTTTGCTTCCAGCATAACACCTACGAATGAAACTTAACGACTTCTTCAGTACTAGCAGGTTCTGCGAAATACATTCTTTACGCAGGCATTTACCATAGACATAGCCAGCAAAACACATTCAAAGAACTGAAGGAATTTTCTACTCATCAACTATATGAGACTACTTCGGAACTGTTACAACTACGCCAATTATCACTGAGTGGAATGAAACAACTTACTTTTAATGTCGCAGCTTGGAAGGATGGTCCAGTTACCGTCGTCCTGACAAGTAACAAACGCATTTCCATTAAGCGTGTAGCCGTCTACACAAGCCATTATAGCTATCTCGTTGTATGTGGTGCCTTTGGGAGTTTCAGCTGTTTCTCCGTTGGTGATGGACGGTGCCAAACAATCTGAAACAATCAAATGTTAAGCGTTAATTCATCAATTGTCTCTACAAAAACGTATAAGTGATATAAAATGTTTTAGTCGTTCACTCAGTACTCGCTGTAAAAGCTGCTGACGGTCACCTAACATTAAACAATATGA
Source organism: Saxidomus purpurata (assembly GCA_022818135.1). NCBI lineage: Eukaryota > Metazoa > Mollusca > Bivalvia > Venerida > Veneridae > Saxidomus > Saxidomus purpurata. The sequence goes on along the minus strand of JAFMSR010000003.1, from coordinate 28,175,357 downwards.
AAATAACTGTGTTTAAAATATGAAAATCATGTAACGCCATTTGATCATGTACATACCGACGATGGTGCACGTTGCAGCAGTAGCGTTCCAGCCGGAATCAGTGCAGGTGACCGTTTCTTCTCCAGTAAAGTTGTAACCAGTATTACAGGACTGCGTTGCTGTTTGTCCAAGTGTTGTTCCTGATGCTGCAGTGAACTGTCCGTTAGAGATAGTCCGTGCTCCACAGTCTGCAAAAGCAAACATTACACAATGATATATATATTGATACGGCGAGACATGTACGATAAGAGAAACGTCGCGGATTTATATATATGGAAGACAAACGCAGTTCAGCGCACAATCGAGTCGGGGCAACTTTGAAATAGTTCCAAACTTACTCACAAGCAGTCGAAAGCACAGAAATATTGCCTACCTGACGGGTCACATGTTGGACTTCCACTCCAAGTAGCATCGGCTTGGCAAATAATCGTTGCACTTCCTATGATGTTGTATCCACTATCGCACGTTATCTCCACCACTGAACCATAGGCAAAGTTCGTGTCATTCGCAGAACCAGATGATGGCGTAGGATCACTGCAGTCTAGAATATGAAACGAGTATTACATACAATAATAGCACACATTTGTATTAATATCTGATGGAAACATTCCGTTCTTTGCTTCCAGCATAACACCTACGAATGAAACTTAACGACTTCTTCAGTACTAGCAGGTTCTGCGAAATACATTCTTTACGCAGGCATTTACCATAGACATAGCCAGCAAAACACATTCAAAGAACTGAAGGAATTTTCTACTCATCAACTATATGAGACTACTTCGGAACTGTTACAACTACGCCAATTATCACTGAGTGGAATGAAACAACTTACTTTTAATGTCGCAGCTTGGAAGGATGGTCCAGTTACCGTCGTCCTGACAAGTAACAAACGCATTTCCATTAAGCGTGTAGCCGTCTACACAAGCCATTATAGCTATCTCGTTGTATGTGGTGCCTTTGGGAGTTTCAGCTGTTTCTCCGTTGGTGATGGACGGTGCCAAACAATCTGAAACAATCAAATGTTAAGCGTTAATTCATCAATTGTCTCTACAAAAACGTATAAGTGATATAAAATGTTTTAGTCGTTCACTCAGTACTCGCTGTAAAAGCTGCTGACGGTCACCTAACATTAAACAATATGAAAATAACTGTGTTTAAAATATGAAAATCATGTAACGCCATTTGATCATGTACATACCGACGATGGTGCACGTTGCAGCAGTAGCGTTCCAGCCGGAATCAGTGCAGGTGACCGTTTCTTCTCCAGTAAAGTTGTAACCAGTATTACAGGACTGCGTTGCTGTTTGTCCAAGTGTTGTTCCTGATGCTGCAGTGAACTGTCCGTTAGAGATAGTCCGTGCTCCACAGTCTGCAAAAGCAAACATTACACAATGATATATATATTGATACGGCGAGACATGTACGATAAGAGAAACGTCGCGGATTTATATATATGGAAGACAAACGCAGTTCAGCGCACAATCGAGTCGGGGCAACTTTGAAATAGTTCCAAACTTACTCACAAGCAGTCGAAAGCACAGAAATATTGCCTACCTGACGGGTCACATGTTGGACTTCCACTCCAAGTAGCATCGGCTTGGCAAATAATCGTTGCACTTCCTATGATGTTGTATCCACTATCGCACGTTATCTCCACCACTGAACCATAGGCAAAGTTCGTGTCATTCGCAGAACCAGATGATGGCGTAGGATCACTGCAGTCTAGAATATGAAACGAGTATTACATACAATAATAGCACACATTTGTATTAATATCTGATGGAAACATTCCGTTCTTTGCTTCCAGCATAACACCTACGAATGAAACTTAACGACTTCTTCAGTACTAGCAGGTTCTGCGAAATACATTCTTTACGCAGGCATTTACCATAGACATAGCCAGCAAAACACATTCAAAGAACTGAAGGAATTTTCTACTCATCAACTATATGAGACTACTTCGGAACTGTTACAACTACGCCAATTATCACTGAGTGGAATGAAACAACTTACTTTTAATGTCGCAGCTTGGAAGGATGGTCCAGTTACCGTCGTCCTGACAAGTAACAAACGCATTTCCATTAAGCGTGTAGCCGTCTACACAAGCCATTATAGCTATCTCGTTGTATGTGGTGCCTTTGGGAGTTTCAGCTGTTTCTCCGTTGGTGATGGACGGTGCCAAACAATCTGAAACAATCAAATGTTAAGCGTTAATTCATCAATTGTCTCTACAAAAACGTATAAGTGATATAAAATGTTTTAGTCGTTCACT